>JAQQZZ010002479.1:0-11959 GCA_030265115.1 Mopalia vespertina
CTCATAAGGTCACGTGACTAGGAACACAAGGAAACATGCTTTATCCTTGATGTATGTTCGCACGAACTGCATGCTTGCGCACGTCGGAGTTGCTGTGTGTCATGATGTCTTTGACAACGCATTTATCTCCAATAATAATAATAATAATATATCTTTTATTAAGTTTCAAGAAAATATTTAGAAATTTATGAGTGTGAAGTTTCTTTTTTGACTGAGTATAGTTTGAATACTGTAACAGACGTACATATATGGTTTAGAAACGCTTTTGTAACTCGAACATGTAATTTTCTGATAAAACTTGTATCTTTGTGCAGCCGTAAACTGTAGCCTGGTAAGGTCGCTTTCTGTGTCCTGATTTGGCAAGGAAATTGGAAAATGACGTTATCAGCTTCTTGTACGGCCAATTCCGTTGCCTGTCGTGTCGACGTTTACGGTTTCAAAGGGCCCAGTCCTTTAACCAATACACTGTTTCTTTGTTTGTAGAAAATGAGTTTGATTTTTTTCGGGGTTACTCTATTTGTGTATTATACGAAACTGATCAGTGGAACGCAAGGATTTTCACAGCTACTATGCTTTTAAAACTGTTGTGTATCTGAACAACTGGCGTCACTATCAGTATTCTAAATAGCTTGTTGTCTGTGTTGTTGAACCACTCAAATAAGAACACATATCTTTACAATTACATGTAGAGAACCATTTGATTAAAACCGGAAGCCGTCTAACCTCCATGGCTTACGTACAGCCCGCTTGGGCATAAACCAGGACCATTTGGAATGTAGTGGTATTCGCTAAAACAGCCTAAACCGTGCGTCGTCAACGAAAAACAGCTGTATAAGGCCGGGACTGTGATATGATGTCATTCAGCTGTAGATCAATCCAATTCCTTTTTTAAACATAACAGGGTCACCCAAATCAAACAAACAAATTATAAAGATACTTACAAGTTTAATCATTCCTAAATGAAAAAGTTGTTCAACTTTATGTTGACCTACATTACTCATTTTCAAATGTTTACAAAAGTAGAGACCCTCGTGACTTCCCGGTAAGACAGTTATGGCGCTGGTTTATCCCAAAGTTCCTAGTCTGCGTTAAAAAAGGTAGATGGTACTTGATGGTTACAAAACTGTAGAGAATATCAAAATCTGGTAAAACCTTACTGTCTTTCGACCGACCGACCAATCGACCAATCGATCTAGTGATCGGACACAGTAAGGACGGTATGACAAAATTTGCAGCCTACTGCCTCGAGCTTGTTACACATAAGCGATTCTCCGTCGGCGACTATAATTGCAAAAGATTTTCTGTCGGCAACTGGTTTTGCTACACACGAAGTGATTCTGAGTCGGCGATTCTTTCCAAATCATTTATTCCACGTGATTGAAAACTGTACAGAAATTACAGAAGATTTGATTTCGATCATTATAAAACACAAGTGAGCGAGCTTATAAGTGAATCAATCATTTTTTGACTTTAGGTCATGTGACAGTATCTCGGTTAATGATTGGCTGCATAACTTAAGGCTGCGATTTTCTGTCAGATTTTTGCCGCACCCGAGACAAAAATCGCCGACAGTCGGCGATGAACTGAAAGATATTTGAAACAGTTTGATGCCTTGCGACTCCTTACCGGCAGCGTTAAGTCGCACCACAAGCTTGCCGCACACGGGGGATTTTCATTGAGATTTTAAGTCGCTGACCGAGAATCGATCGTGTACGGAAGGCTTATATCGTATAAAGGGCGTTTTGTGAAGATTATGCTGCCGTAGAATTTTAAAGAAAGTCGCAGTGTTTTTTAAAGCATAAATTGAACCATTGTGTGACGGCGCCTAGACACCTATAAATACTCAAATACCATCATTTTCCATGTATTATTCAATTACTCTCTTACATAATCAACATGGTATCTTCTTTACCATAAAAGGAACGTGAAAGGTTGAAGAAAGGGCAGAGCCACCTTAAGATCATAGCCCTATGTAGAAATAGATCCGTATGCGTGGGTTGACTGAAAGCGTGTCTAGGCGCGTTGTTAGACCATACATTTCAAATAGCATTCCTCAAAAGTATTTGTTCACCCACACGAGGTAATTTTTTTTAAAACGGTTCCATTTCTATGATCTACCTCTTACTTATAATCTCCTCTATCACTATCTTATACGTCCTTCTCCATCGAGCACAGCATTTTATGTCGTCTGTTACTCCTTTTTTCTCCTACTTTCTGCTACCTTTCAATTGCCTGCATCAGTCTGCATTCAACACTGTCTCCCACGCCCTCTATTGACCTCACTGTCCCCGGCATCCTTCTTTAGCACTGAAGGTCTCCTGCTTTTGCCCTGCATCGGAAACTGTCTCAAACGTTCTTCACTATTCATAGCCGTCCCGTATCCACCACTGTGTCCTACATTATATTGTATTCTCACGCCTTTTATATCTACCACTGTCTCATATATCTTCCTACATCTCATATACTTTGTATAACTATTACGTACTCATTAACCCTTCCAACTGTCTTCTTCTTTGTCTTGTATCCCACATCCTTATCTAGCCACCATTGCCTTCCTACACCTCATACTGTCTGTTATGTCATCATATACCCTTTGTCACGGTCTCTTACACTGTCTTGTACTCCACGTCTTCCCTATCCACCATTGTCGCCATTCACCCCATATTGTCCATAACGTTATCATTTACTTTCCCACTGTACCCTTCATTATCATGGATGCCCACATCCTTCCCTGCAAAACACAGTCTCCTACGTCATTTTCTAAAACACATTATGTCTAATATCTTCATACGACCAGATTGTCTCCTGCGACCTACTCTAACCACCATTGCTCAGCTAAATTTGTGACAGTTTCTCTGTCAAACTTCAGGGACAGTTCTGACGTTTGAGCATTTATTTTAATAATTAATATATAGGCATTTGTGCACGTTTTCACGAGAGGGGGGCAATCTGTGTGTGTGTGGGGGGGGGGGGGAGCAAGACAAACAAGCGAAAGGACAAATCTGCTAAGTTTCCTCCAGTATATGTCTTACATCATCTTATGTCCTTCACTGTATCGCATGTCCTTCTCTACCACACGCAATCTGCTTCCTCGTTCTCTATTAAGCGCTTCTGTCTGTGTTATCAATATACCATTGTCATCTTTTCCTATCGGCTAGTGTAACCTTCGTCCTCTTCTATCCACTATATTCTCCTACGTCATTCTCTTTCCATTTATGTGTAAACGCCGTACTCTACCATCCTCTATCTCCTTTGTCTACCACCGTCGTCTATGTCACCAATCCTTCACTGCCTTTTACACCCTTCACTACGCGTTAACGTTTTATACGCCCCGCCTTATCCACCACTGTATCCTACGTCATTCTCTTTCCATCTACGCCTTAAATGTCCTCTACAATCCTCTATCTCCTTCCTCCTTTGTCCAACCATTGTCGTCTATGTCCTCTTCTCCTCTCCATTGTATCCTATGTCATTCTCTTTCCGCCTATGGCTTAAGCTTCCTCTCTACAATCATCTATCTCATACGTCCTTCTTTATCCGCCATTGCCAACTACGTCCAGATCCTCCCTGTACATGACTGTATGCACCACTGTCGACTTCATCCCCTGCTCTCAACTATATCCTCCATTATGCCCATATTCCTCTACATTCAACTCTTCCCCACACTGCCTCTTACACCAATCACAACTATCTATTTCTACCACCATTGTGCTCCCATATTATTATGTGTACTTATTCATCCTATACCATCCCCGTCTGCATGTCCCTGTGTATCTACCATTCTCTTTTCCATCTTCCTTTATCCACATGCCCCTTTATCTCCCAGTGCACACCGGCCCTCTGCTATCACAGCCTGTTCCTTTCACTAAGTGTTATTTCGTCCTACTGATTCCACCACTATCGACTATGTCCTCCATTATCTACAACTATTTCCCTCTTCCGTCTTTATCCAACACAATCTACGTCGGTCACTCTCTTTTTCACCCTCGTATATTCATCACTTAGTCCTCCTACGTCGATTCCTTCATATCCTTCTTGTCCTTTTTCTGTCTCTTACGTTTCCTTTATCCACCCTTCTATCCCCCATTGTTTCTTACGTCGAGTTAGGTGCACGATTGGCTTTTTACGCACTTTCTCGCGTTACTTGTCACGTACGGGCAGTCAGCCAACATGTTATCTTTAACGTCACGTGATGTGTTATCTAGAGTAAATGATAATAAAGCCAATTGTGCACCTTAATGCTTACGTAAACCTTTACCCCACTCCCACCCACACCCACTCCTCTATATCTGCATTGTCTCCTACGTTCCCATGTACCCACTAAAGTTCTACAGTTTTTTATGAACAACTCTGCGTCGTATTTCTGAATACATTTATTTTGTCTGCTATTTTGTTATCTACCATTATTTACTCCGTTCTCTAACATCCCATTGTCTTATTCGTGCCAAAATATCTTCCATTGCTCGCTTCGTTCCACAACTGTTTGGTCCGCCAACCTCTTGCTGCCACTGTCTGTTCAAACTCTATCTATTCCGAACCCATATTACCACCAATATATTCACCATCTGTCATCCATGTCATCTGATATCAGTAAATGCCGTTCAACAAATAACTCAGCCGTAACTTTTCATTATCACAGAGCTGGATTTATCATAAACAAACTAGACACGAGTTGAAATCATAAACCGTAAAATTTTCGTCACCCTCTTGCTACCACTGTCTGTTCAGTCCTCTTTTGGCCATCTCTATCTATTTCGGACCTATATTACCACCAAGGTATACACTGTCCTTCGTCCATGTCATCAGATATCAGTATATGCCGTTCAACAAATAACTCAGGCCTAACTTTTCATCATTTAAGAGCTGGGTTTATCTTCAACAAACTAGACACTGTCTGTTCTGTCCTCTTTTAATCACCTCTATATATTCCAGACCCATATTACCACCAAGGTATACACTGTCCATCGTCCATCTCATATGATATCAATAAACGCCGTTCAACAAACAGCCATGGCCTATCTCTCCGTTATTTAGGGGCTGGATTTATCATAAACGCACTAGACACGAGCTGAAATCATAAACCGTAAAATTAATTTTCAGAAGTCATTGTCGAGAGTGAAATGAGGATGTAAATCATGCGCGTGTCTCACCTGTCTTAATGGGCTGATGACACCACTTGTCAGCTTTAGTTAAACACTTCTTAAATCTCATAAATGTTTTAAAAGGACGAGTGACACTCAGCGGCTGCTACAGGGTAGACACGAATACCTGGCCAGGGGCTCAACGGAAGCCATGGTTCATTTCTGTTTAAGTAATCTGGGTGATAAATTCTGTGTATCATTTTAACCTTATGTAAAAATTGTGTGTCTGCCAAAGTGGAGCCTGTTCGAAAGTTCTAGAAATCTATTGAAGTTAATGGTATTAGGATCTGAAGCAATGATCGAACCCAGTAAAAAAAAACAAACGAAACTTTCTCATTTCAATTCGGTTTTTGTTCGGCTTTTAATTACCCAGTCATGCAGTTGAGAGTATACACGCTTGTTTGCCGTGCTACAGGTGCAAAGGGAGTGCCATTGGTTTAGGGCCTTTCAGCTCTCTCGTCAATAAGAAATTTAAAACGGCAAGCTTACAACTTCCTAGTGACGACGCAGGGATAAAGGCAGACAGTTGAACACACATTTTAGGGTACACAAGGAAGCCTATAGTTATTATCATAATGCTATTTTTTTTTTCCAGATTTGATCATATATTACCTTTTTGCTCTGAATCGGTTAATAGTTCTTATTGTGGTGACCAATTGGGGCTGAAGAGAAGAATCAATGCAATGTTCTGACTGAAAATTTAAAAGGCAACACCTGCGGTGTTTTTGGTCTGTTTTGGCCATTTGTGTTATTGAAATAATCTTACTGTGTCAAATAACAGATATCACGCTAATTAATATCGTTCGAATCTTCTTAAATCAGTGTGCATCCCTCATATGGCTACGCCACTCCTTTGCCATACGCCTACGTCATCAAATTTCTGACTAATCAAATAAGTTTTATTTTTCAGTTTTTAAATCGATTTTTATCGATTTATTTAATATCAACAAAAAAAGACAGCATTCCAAGTGTTGAAAATAAGCTTTTAAAACATGTTTTCTCAGATGAAAATAAGATTGTATTATTAAATTACTTGGGGACATTTAAAGCCCCATGACCTTGTGAATTGGCACCGGACGACTGCGCTTTCAATTTGCATCTAATCTGTGTAATCATTTATTATTACGTATCACTTTATTTGGATGCGACATCGGAATTGCGCATGCAAAAGGTTCAGCCATATTAGAGTGTTTGTTTCTTAAATTTAGCTTACTGCAGACAAGGGGGTACCTGGACGCCAGTGCCAATAAACACAGAATATAGGACAACCAAAAGTCATTATACCTTTTTTTATCCACTGTCTTACAAACTGCGACCGAGAGTTTACTTCGGGATCTGCTTTCGTTTGACACATGGGCTGCAGGGTTGAATTTAATGCACAGTTCATGGGCAAGACAACTGATTTTCGACCTAAACTTATTATTTTTATTGCATATTGTCAAAGATAACCATCTGTATTGCACTTGCAATTGAATTAGCATAGCCGTTAATTAGTTCATTTATAAAGCCGAAAATGAGGGTTCCGTCCCCGAGCGAAATAACAACAACAAACAACCGTTTGTACAGATCAACCTGGAACTAAAAACCGGATCTTTTATACTCGCATGTCAACTGAAATCATGCTAATGATATGTATACAACAGATAAACATTGCGCTTGGATGACCAAGTTTGTGTATACGCCGTGTTGTTACCGATGCCTTCCAATGCATTCATAAGCAAACGGACACACTGGTGACCAACTGTGTTTTCGAACAATGACGTCAGTGCCGCCTGTTACATAAACTTATTAACGGCTACGCTAACTTGAATGCAAGTGCAATACAGATGCTGGTCTTTGAAAATATGCAATAAAAATTTTAGGTCGAAAATCAGCGGTATTTCCCTTCAAGTTCATTTAGGCCCTATATAATTCGATTCCGATCTGGAACCGCTGTGGTCAGATTGTTTACAATCTGGCCACAGGTTACTTTGCTAATCAAAGCTCAAATGTGGCCAGATATCTACAAAAAGAAGATATCGTCTTCAAAATGCACGGGTCAAACTGGACACTTTTTTACTGTTGCAAAAATTGGCTTCGTAAACACGTGGCAAACATTCCATTGGACTAACGTAAAAGCAAACAACCTATCAGAAGGCGTGTACAAATCACACAAGCCTGGAACCACTGTCAATTAATGTGTCTGCGATGATGTTTCACTACCGATCAAGGCATGACAAATATGTTCAACTGTGCGACAAGAAACAATCGTGTCTCGTAAAACAGATTTTGATCTTCAACATCGGATGGACATACTTCATTCAATAGTGATTGCTAGAAACTAATAAGATTATTGAATAATTTTTGTTTCTTTTAGAAACTGAAGATTAACAGTATTTTCGTTATTTTGGGATAACACTTTCTTAGTTGAACCGATTCTAGTTCAGAATTTTTTGCAGGTTGAAACCCGTCCAGGGATCGAACCCACGACCAGCTGTGTCATTCTCCTATCAGAGGGGTAGTGAATGTCCGCTACCTAGACTCCAGCTGACTAACCTTCTATTTTTGTAGAAGGCCGGGTGTGCTGAGTGGCCTAGGTGGCCTGCATTTACTGCTGGCGATTCGGTGTCTAACTCTGAGGGTCGTGGGTTGGATTCCCGGACGGGTTTCAACCTGCAACATTTTTTGAACTGGAAACGGTTCAAACTGAGAAAGTGTTATCCCAAAATAACGAAAACACTATTAATAAGATTATTGTTTATTCACAATATGTGTATTTTTGTCGTTTGAGTGGTATTTTAACAACAATTTACGCAGTATTCAAGACAATTTAATTGAGCTAAGTTTGTGTGTGTATATCTACATCTATAGTCTACATCTCATCTTGTGTTTAGACCGCCGCTTTCTTTGCTATTAAAAGTTGTGATTGGGTGGGGTAAAAAGGCGTCACTCGAAAGTCGATCTTGTAGGATACAGCTTAGAGGTGAAAACAACTCTCACTTGTTTTGTTTATGTTAAACTTTCATAGCAAAACATATGAATGTGTGCAATTAATTCAACTGAAATGAAGACAGACATGGGTAAAAGGGTTTAAATACTTGTTTCATCAAATCGATGAGCACTGACAAGTTTGACCAAACCTATACGCCTCTGTCGCGGCTATTATATACGTAATTAGGTAACACACTAAAACTAAATCTAGAAATAGCCAAAATCCGTCAAAAAAGGGCCATTGTTTCTTTTAAATAAATTATTAAACGAATTAATTTAAACCAGGTTTATATGGAGAGCAGTACGTCTTGCTAAAAAAAATCAGTTATGATCCAAGGGAGATAATTTTGTTTATTAAGTCTCACACACATTCAAAATACAGAGGTGATCATTTGCTGATGTATTTAACTATACTGTACGACTCGCCTATTTTTTCCTGGTATCGACCCCCCCCTCTCTCTCCCCAATCATACAGTTTTACTGCATGCCTCGCCTATTTTGTCCTGGTATTAGAGCTCACTTTTGATTAGGTTATGCTACCCCTGTGACAGGCAATAAACAGTTAGACCTGAAGGGGGGAGGAGTAAAACCTCATGTCTGTACCCGCCTTGTCTCGAGAAGATTACTGATTGTAAACAAAAGCAATGTTGAATTTAATTAGGTGTGAGTAGCGGCAATCATAATACTGTTAATTCTTGATATTCCTGTGTGTGGTCCGTACTTCTTTAACCAGCGCTTTATTTTCCTGTCGGTATGTGTAATTATTTTTGTATCACGTTAAATTGCTCATATTACAGCAATGTTGTCGATTTTTGTAATTTTTGTTGTTTAATTGTATTGTCGCGTGCCATCCCCACATAAGACTGATTTGTGTCACATCAATTGATTTACTTTAGTATATAATTCAACAAGCCACTGATATCACGATATTTGATGAAAATAATTAAAAACACTTGCTCAACGTGTAAAGGCTGAAGTGGGGCGGCACATCTGCAGTATTCCATATTGCCTGTGTTGAAACACCCCTAGACTGCACACAGTATTAAACAATTTACGGTTTTAGTGTGTTTACAACTCGCATTTAAGCAGATAATTAGATACAGTCTCGTCAACTTAACAACGGTTGCATAAGACGATGGGATGAATAATTAGTTTATATAGCCGTGTTGTTAATGGTATAACCCCGGATATGTCATTGCAAGCGGTTTTGTATCTTGATATTAGACCTTTGTCTTGGCTATAATTAGGACTCCAGAACTAGCTTAGCCATTACACTGGCTGTTAACGATGTCTGGAATGAGATCGAAACGATGTAAAACAATTAGGCCTGTAAAGTGGTTGTCAACTGTAGAAAAGATTGTATTGTCAATAACTCCAACTTCTAAATCCCGTAAAGAACAAACCCCGCGGTTTAACAGTGGGTTTTTGGTCGTGTTTAAATACCATTTTAGCAACCTAACTGCCGTCAGATTAAGGAACTAATTAAAAGTAAGCCAGTAATTAAAATATTACAAACCGGTAAAGACGTACGCGATGCAAGTGACACACAACACCTCGTGTGCTATTTCAGTGTTAAACCTGGAGGCAAGCAAATTTTTCTTTCTTCATTTATTCAAAATATATATACGGGTTCGAATCCCGGTGGAGGCAAGCAAATTTTTCTCTCTTCATTAATTCAAAATATATGTATATAGTAATCCCAGGTTAAACCTATGAATATATAATTTCTGACATGAAATATGCCTGCCTGCATAATTCTGTTTCACAAGAGATTCTGTTTTCGAAGGCAGTAGTTGATAAAAATCTGAAACAAAGATTTGCAAGCATTCTGTTACCGCGTGACTTGCCTACTGCGAGAGTCTTAGAGAACATTCACTGCGCCAATGAGTGGCCATTTTAACCAGGATTTGGGTGGTAATTAACCCGCGTATGGATTTTCGTAGGTTTTCGGCTATTTACTCATGGATAAATAATCGTCAGATTTTGGTCCATCTTTTCGAGCTACAAAACAAGCGAACTTGTAATATTCTATCAACTGCTACCCTTGCTTCTTCTGAAACGCCACCGGTTGGATGCGCCAGTGATAACAATTGTAGTTTCTCGGCTGAATTCCATAATGCAACAACAAGTGGTACTTACTGTAGAGAGGTATAGTATAGTAAAGCTATCAGTTGTATTTTTATACGAAGTTTTGATCTCACTTTGTTTGTAGACAATTAAAACATAGGCCTACGTGTACATCAAAAAACAATGATGACGTAATTAGTCAGAAGACATTTTAAAGAGAATGGAAAGTTAATCTTCCTCCAGTGCTAAGTAAAGACAGCATTGCTACTCTTCAAACAAACTGCCCCTTAGCCAGAGCTGTGTTGTAATTCAGCCTTCTTGAGTGCTCTAATACATCGTATATGTGTGTTGCCAAACTCTAAACTGTTGTGATCAGGCGAATGAGCTCCTTCTAGTCACCTATTATATGAATGGGCTTGTCTTTGAGAAGAATAGGCCAAAACGAACGTCTGTATTATATCAGCTATGGCAACGAAGCAAAATCCCAACCGACCAAAACAACTGACCAACCAACCAGCCCGCAAGGCAAGCAACGAACAAAACCAGCCAGTTAACTAACCAACTAACAAACAAACAAACAAACAAATAATACTCAGGCTTACTACTCAAGAGGCCCCGGTTTGTTTAGCGTGTCTGACTACAAATCCCACTTCAATGTACAGCTCACGGGATCGAATCCGAACAATGTGAGTGGACAATCCGCCGTCATATCAGTAAAATACCTTTGAGTTCTACCTTTAATCTCAATATACAAAACACTTCTCGTAATTGGACATAATAAAACATAAAATTAATCTGATTTTATCGTTTAGTTTCGAAATATTTTTGTAGCAATCAAGCGCCGTAATCAGATTAATGTTATCTGGTGCTTCATGAGTCTTACATGCTTACATGCATCTTGCTTCGCGTGATTTTATCTTTGTCTTCTATATTTTCCCCGGGCTAATTTAATAGGGGCATTCGACTGGACGTTTTCGTTAAGCACGGAGGCAATGTTTCAGGAATTTTGATCGACTTGTACGTTCGTAAAGTTTCGCTGACCACGGAACTCCACGACGTTGCCCCCCGTTAAATTGGTCACTTGTTCAGACAACATGGCTGTACACAACGAAACTTCACAAACGTACCAGTCTAACAAAAACCGTAGATCATTGCCTAATGAAAATTAATGCGCGACAAGCACACAAGGGCGTCGCCATATTGGATTAGACAGTATTTTTACATGAGTTGTTGGAAATATATAGGCATATAACTTGGCCGATCTTAGGTCTGATATTTCAGTTATTGACTAAGGGAGATAACTATTTCTTACATTTGCGTCTTTGTTCTACAAACTCTTTTCAACAAACCTGTAATGTGTATTAGTATACCTGGAAGACTAACGGATAAGTAGTCGTTTGTAAGCAGCCATGAACAATTTATTTTCTGATCTACACTGGGTATGTACATTTATCTCATTTGCGTCTGCGTGGTGACTGCTTTAAGAAATATAACATTTCGGAAATATAAATAAAACAAATAATATAAACTCAGCCAAAAAACAAACTTCACACTCGTTTGGATGTCGATAAGTTGAACATACAAGACAAGTGGTTTAAAATAATGATTAAATTCCGTTTTGTACCCATTAAGGACGGTGTACCATAAAAATCATGTTCAAAATGTAACCAGTTCCACCGGAAATGCTACGGAAATGTAAGAGAATAAAAATGGTAAGTTATAACTTGATGAAAGCATGTCAATAGCGCGTATGCCCTCCATGAGCGTTCACAACTGCGACG
>JAQQZZ010002501.1:0-11958 GCA_030265115.1 Mopalia vespertina
TGTATCCATGTGTATCTTTTATTGGAGTTGTAAGTTTACTCTACTTTGTGAAACTCATCAGTGGGAATAATGTATTCTTGTTGATATTTGGCCTATTAAGACACTGTTCGTTATCTGTTTCCTCTGTAGGTCTACCTGGTCAGGAAGTATGCTTCTCACCACGTCCCGGAAAAAGGTCTGAGGTTCTACATCTGCAGTCTACATACCGAGACTATTGTCTATAAGGTAAGGTCATCTGGTACATGTATCAGTGCACGTGTTCTGACTAACTGGCATGATCAACAATATACAGTACATGTTCTTTGACAGATTCAAAACCACACCAGCCCTAACTTACAAGGACATAATAGCCATAGTTATGTAACCCCACTTTTAAATATCATTCCAAACTTAGTACATGGACTTACATGTAATTAGCTCGCCTGTACGAAGTAAGGTGAGCTGACATGTATGTCCTACTCTTGGCGTTGGCGTCGATGTCAGCCATGTAAAAGCTTCTAAAATTAAATATACTGAGGGAATTTCTCTGAAATTTTACACATAGTTTGACTGACCAGTAAGGAAGAGATTATTAAAATTATATGGAAATCTGTGCATATTAATTATGCTAATTAAGTGATAATGTTTGGAGGAAATAGTATCCAATTTGAATAGCCTAATTGTCCTTAATTTTTGGGCAAATGTCACACAACATGGGAGAAGAGGGATGAGGGATATTATCAGTTCAGCTCATGACATGCCTAATCATAACTTTAACGAGCTTTTCAAGTAAATTTGTGTTAAAATTTGTGTTAAGCACCTTAAGTTCAAATTGAATATCCTGATTGTTCTAAAAATTTGGGCAAATGTCACACACCATGAGTGGAGAGGGATATTATTTGTTCAGCTTGTTACACGCATATTAATTACTCTTACAAGTTTTTCAATTAAATTTGCGTTAAACACCATAACTCCAAATTGAATAGCCCAATTGTCTTAAAATTTTGGGCAAATGTCACACAATATGTGTGGAGAGGGATATTATATGTTCAGCTCATTCCATCCATATTAATTACTTTAACAAGTTTTTCAAGTAAATTTGCATAACTCCACATTGAAAGGCCAGATTATTCTGTAATTTTGTGTAAATATCACACAACATGAAACGATATTGTCAGTTCTGTTCACTATACACATGTTAATTACTCTAAAAAGCTTTATGCAGACTTTAAATTGTTTTGCGTTTTTACCTTGAAGTCAGAAAGGAATCCATTCCTTTTTATTGGCGGAACAGGCGAGCTCTTTGGCAGCCCTGCTGTCAAGTTTTTTTTTATAAAGAGACCAACACAGCAACCTACTGAGTACATGCATCATACTGGTTAACTGTACAGTAGAATTTAGCGTTGCTGTAGTCCTCAGCTTCAGGAAGTACTGAGTACATAGTTCTGGTTATGGAATCTGTGGTATTTTCATGGCAGACTTTGTAACATGAGCGTTATTTTTTACCGGTTCTGCTCTACATATATTCAACTACATATATGCATATATACATACAGAGTATCTTGTTTTGCCCCAGGTTTATTTGTCTCTATTTTGGGGAGCTAGATAAGTAATTAGCCTATATTCCAACCTTCACTGTTGCCTGTAATTTTTAAATTTTTTTTTTAATTTCCTTCATGCAGACAATATTATGCAACATATAAACCAACCGCTATATTCCAGAATATATAGGTTTACAGTCTTCTTCAACTTCTAACTGGGTTATTTTTACCCATAATGATGGCAAAGTGTTTTATTGTTGCCTGCACAGTCTGTGGAATATTAACCAATGGCCAGGCATGAGATCACTTTTATAACAGAGATTTACGAGTCACTAACCATAATTAAAATAAGTAAATAAGCAAAGTATAAGTATTTCCAATAAATTTAATTTCAAATATTAAATGTTGTATAAATCTTCTTGAATATGCCACTTAGTAGTTTTGGTAAAACAAAGTAACAGAATAGATTATGGAAGATAAATTTAGTTCTTAGACCTCAGCTATATGAGAGGGCCACACATTCTCAGGGTCGGCTTTTGATAAGGGTTAGTCTCAGTTTTCCACCATATTTGTGTAAGGCAGAGCGAGAAGTAGACAATCTTTTATTATATAAGTGAAATACCCTTGAGTACAACATCAAACCACAATCAAACAATTAATATGTTAAATCTTCCAGTCTTAAAAAAGAATCCTGTCTTTCAATTTTGCCTCTTTTTTTTTTTTGATATTACATGCATATTTTGTTCGTTAATACACAATGCATGTAGATTGAATATTCCAAATATAATTTGTATACTAGCTTTTTATTGTCTATTTTATAAAAATTTTAGGAAATTTACTTTGCTGCAAGTCGTTCATGTATTCTGGAGATATTGATTTTTGACAGTACCTGTTATTGGATACAGCCAATGTGTTGATTAGTAGGCCTATACACGAGAAAGTACATTCATTAAGGAGAAATATAGAAAATACTCATTAATTTCTATCCAGGCAATTTCTGAAAATAGCATATGGTATTATTTTTTTTTCTCTGATCTTACTTAACCTTCAGCTAAAAGTGTATTCACCGATATTAGACCTTCTAATCAATTTCCAGAATTTTTTTTGGTCCTTTTTTGCCTAAAGACCTTTTTCGGAATAAAGTTACATAAATGCTCGAAACAAATGAACATGTATTATTTGTTTTTGTATTTTCATAAACAAAGTATTACCATAAAAAAAGGTTGACGGAAATAAAAATAATTTATATAATTTTTTAATTTCATTATGTTGAATATTTTGTTAAAAAAAAGATTAATTTATTTTATTTTATTTTCCTGATGCTATTATCTGTTTTTAGCTATATTTAAAAATCGAATAAAGACACAACTTACAAATACTGTTTTGAATGTTTATTTTTTTTAAAAATATTTGTGTGGCACAAAAGAAAATACTATTTTAATCTGCATTGGTTAATTTGTTATTATAAATTTATTAAATTGGGAGTGTTGGTATTATAGAACCATAGAGTTTAAAAGAAAAAAAGAAAATTTCTTACTTAATATTTTGGGAATAATTTTAGACAATTGTTTACTATTTTTAGCCCAGTGATGATATGTTCCCTAAGGTATATATAATCAAACATATTTATTGATTTTGACAATAAAATTACTCTGTGTAGGTGTGTTTATTTAAAATTATCTCAAGTAATGGCTTTAGTATGTGGGTAAGTGTTTAAGGTTAAACCATACTCATAACTAAAGCTTTTCTTGGCTGCTTGCCAGCTTGTAAATACCACCTCAATAAATCTGATCCAGTGGGCCCTTGGGGATTATGCTTCAATCGTCAGACACTTTCCAAGCATGTTGCCATGGAAACCTATTAGATATATTACTTTTCCTGGTGACATTATTTAAAGTTCTAACAGATAGAATAATACTTTAGTGATTAGGAAATGGCCAGGGGATTCACTGTTGAAAAGACCAAATACTTAAGGTATGCCGCCAGCTCTTTGGATGGTCCATTACCTCAAGGGTGCTATGACGACAATTGCTTAAGCCATTTCCATACACATTGTTTCTTCACGATGACCCACAGCATGTCTACTCTGATGAAAATACCACTTGAAAGCCTCTTTTAAAGAATTCCTAGAGGCTTCTGGGTAATTTGACCCCTAGATAACATACAGTTACAGGAATAGATTGCTGCTAACCGCATTTCATTTATTTTACATTTCAAATTTTAAAAGTAATGAAAAAATCCATAGAATCTCCTGTCAAATTTGTAACTGTTTTATTCAATTTTTTTAAAGAGATTCTTAACTATGATCAAGGGAACTGGATTAAATGATTTATATCTTATTTTCCCCTCGGGTGTGCAGGCCGGGGAGCGCGTGAATTAGAGCTCCCTGGTGCCCCGGTGCTCTCAGTGCTCACCTGTTATTTAGCACTGTAAATTACACGCTTTTTGTTGTACCATGTAATATGCCCTGTGATTGTTTTATATATTGTATAGTATGTTGTCTATGTTGCCTCCGTAATAAGGCAAGGAGCAGTGTGAAGTGGACAATCCATCGTACCCTTGAATACAACGTTAAACCCCAATCAAACAAACAAACAAACAAAACATATTTTTTTAACCAGTTTAGAAGAATTTTTGAAAAAGAACAGGATTTTCTTTGGATCTTCTGCTATAACACCAGCCGAGGATAGTAGCTTAAGTATTAGTTCATTTAAAAGTTTGATCGTAATGCTACTAGAAAAGTAATAAAATTTTCATCGAAATCAGTGCAATAATCATGGCTAAAGAATAGATGATACATAAAAACAATTCTTTGCATTTAACATATAGATGACATATTAAAATTTGATTGCATCACTATAAATACACTAATGTTAAATAGGCCGTAAAATGAGTGCAATATTAAAGCGGGGGTTCTACATGTATGACTGTTCTCATATATGAACTTTTTTTCATGTATGTTGATTTAAAAGAAGGAAGATAGTATCAAAAGCAGTTAAACTAAAAGAACGGATGTGCTAATTTTTGTTTGAAATAAATAATGTATTTAAACACTTTGGAGTATTGAAACGTCAGTTCTTAATTGATATTGACATATCATTGATGCTGAAACAGGACTAGAAGTAAAACAGGAACGGTTTGTGTTATTCCTGTTTCAATAATTTAGCTCTCAGATGCCTATCAATGTCATTATGCAATCTAACAACTTGGCCTATATACTGTACCTATTCTCTTTGTAAACTCAGCTCTGGCTATGTTTGTTGTCCAATTCATCATTCCTTTGTGACTGCTGGGGCTGAATGTCACATCAAAGCCACAGGTGACCTGTAAGATCTTATAGGTAATGACTGCTGTCGGCAAATTCTTTTCTTAAAGATTTTCTAGGTTTTAAATTGTCCTTCCAAGTTACTGATTATTATATATATTCAAAGAGCTCATTCACATTGAAATAGAATAGGTCATGGATTTAAGCCAGCTTTGTGTTATCTTTGAATTATTAGGAACTCTCTGGCTAAGGGTAGTTTGTTTGAAAAGTTGCAATTCTGTCTTTACTTAGCACTGGAGGAAGATTAACTTTTCAGCCATATCAAAGCAAATCATATTTTATGGTTTTGCTAGTGTCAATTATTGTTGGAATACACCACTGGCATATAAGTGAAATACCCTTTAAAAAGCAGGGTGTACAAATCAATCATGCCATCAATTTAATTAGCAGATCATATACTTAAGCCATGCCTTTATAGCATGTTAAAGATTTGTTTGTCTGGACAAAATTATCTTCTAGCTAGAACAGATACTGTCATTATGATGTAACAGTGTGGGGTTATACTGTCCTCGCTTCACATAGATCTCCAATAACAACATCTGACCTACATTGTAAATCGTGGCACTTCCCTCAAATCCAGCGAGGAGGGGGACAGTGGACGGAATGAGCATGTATTGGTTGATTCTCTGGCACCTTTTGCGTTAAATTAATTATTTTGTTGTAAAAAAAATTGAGGTGCTTAGAATAAAAGCAAAAACAGTTTACAGTGGAGATATACATTTGTTAATTGTATTATCTGTTATGAGTCTTCTTTGTACTGTTATGGCATATATATCTACGCAAACGTTGCTATCTAGCATGCTAGCTGGCTTAAATGGTTGTGACAGGTTGGGTAGGGCTTCACAATGGGCATGTTTAGAAATGATACAGCGTTTTATTTCCACAGAGACATCACCAGTTAAAAGTAAAAAAGCCGGTTTAAAGTAATAAACAAGAAGTAGACAGCAGTGGCCAGTATAAATCAGAGTTTTAAGTTGTCTGTCTGTTTACGTTCCTCTTGACTTGTTAAATGGTTATATCATCTCTACGTTCCCACCCACTCGTTTATTGGATGTGACTACTTGTTACTATAGAGTGTCTTGGACAGAGATGGTAATTTGACAGACATGCTTCAAGGCAGATTTCCTGAATAATACTGAATTCTTCTCCCGTTCAATCCTAAATAGATTAAATCAGATAATTTGAATTCAAACCTTTCTGGAAGAGATGATTTGAAAGGACTGATGGAAACTGATGCTCAGTTGTGTTGTCTGGTAATTTTGTTTGGAGAATCAATATCACTTCACTGTTGTAGGAATCCAATAGGTGTGCTTTGACTGGCCACTTTCAACTTTGTATGCTGTGAATTCAGATTAAGAAGATATTCTTAGAGAACGTAGAATTAACGGTAGATAACCGTTCTTGGCTTCACCCAAAGACCTCAGTTGAGAGGAAATGTAATAGTATTAAAAATGTCATGTTAAATTTTCAAGGGAATTATAATTCTTTGTATGCAGTAAATTAGGATCATAAGATATTCTTCATTTTATTTTCTATTATTAAGGGGACCTGAGACTGGCATCTTATTTTTAACTTTAAATAATTCTGACGAAGTGTTTTCAGGAAACTAGAGTCAAACCTTCCTGATGAACTGTATTTTTATCGTTCTAGCTATAAATGGGGTTTTATTCAATTTTTTTTAAAGTTTCATGTTTATGAGATAGGCTAGATCATAATTGGTGAGTTAATTTTTTGATTAGATATTTGAAGGAACATAAAACACTACACTTAGACACTCTAAAAGTAGAAACATACAATAGAAATAAAAATCGTGATCTCTTATCAGTTGGTATTGTTACATATTTTAGGGTTTCCTGTAAAAAATTGCTGATAACTCTTATCAGTAATAGGTTGTTTCCTGTCAAATAAAGTCAATCAATTATTAATATTTCTGGTGTTTAGATTAAAGCCACATGTGAGATAATTTCACTAGGCAATCTATGTGTGTCTCGGTTTTCCTGGTAAGTCCTTATTCAACTCTAATTAGACCCTGGGCTAAATCTGGAAAATAAATTCATGTTCAAATTACAAATGATAACAATTTAATCTGAAATTATTTTAAATTTAAGAGATTAATTAAAAAAGGCATTTATAACTCCATGTCAATCAAGATGACACCATTCAACACAATTGTTTATAAAGTACTTTCTTTTCTTCATGCAGAATCATTATCTATTGATATTAAGACTCATTTAGTGTAGCACAAAGTTTTTATATGAGCTTGATCTTGTAAGGACTACTCTGTTGAGAGTTAATTAACACTTGGTTTTTTGCCCTGCCTTAATTCGCTAAGCGATAACGTCAATCAAATGCTAAAAAAGAAAAATGCCAGCATAGCTGTGGCTGCAGTGTCCCAAGTCTAAAGCTGCCTTGTCGACCTCCTATATTATGTAAGAAGTAAGAATTTCTAATGGATAACAACTTCTTGGTTTAATTGGTCACAACGTTTCTATCTCATTCCAGAGATTGTTTTCAAGGTACACTTGAAAACGATCTCTGGAATGAGATAGAAACATTGTGACCAATTAAACCAAGAAGTTGTTATCCATAAGAAATTCCAACTTGTTATATTCTATCCAACTTCTGAATGCCACTTAAAGAACTCCTATATTATGGAAGTGATTTTCATTTTTTTTTGTTCTCCAAAACCAGCAAAGCAAAGTCATCGTATAAATTTAATATTCTTGGGTATGACTTTAAATGGACACCAATCAAACAAATTCTATTTTGATCTGACTTATCTTGATATTCCCCCCCCCCCGAGCTGTGGTTCAGTGGTCTGCCCACTGATCCTACATCAATGTAACGTTCACGTTTCAAGTATGTCCGTCGACCTCAGGTATATGAGTGAGTCACATGATGTGGCTCCGTCAATCACAAGGCTGGGTTTTCCAAAGCTTTCTCCCAGTTTTCCACCATATTTAATTAAGTAAGGTATAGTAGGTAGTGTGAAGTGGACAATCTGTCATTATATAAATGAAGTACCCAATACTCAATCAAAGAAGTGCGTCAACTCTCCCTCCACCCCCCACACATACACTGCCCTACCCACAACTGAATGTTTCAGGTGCATTACTTTTTATTTATCTCTCAAATATTTGTAAAAGTAGCCATCCTCCTCTCCATACTCGCCACCACTCACTTGCCCAGAATGAAATGTTAGTTGGCTAATTCCGGCACTTTCAATTATTGTTATATAATGCCTAGGTGTGGGATAAAATTATCGTTATGTAATACATAGGTGTGGGATAACAGTGATCAATCAAACTACTAATATTCTCTAAACTAGACTTTTTGTTCTCTTTCCTTAAACTGTATGGAGATACGGCTTACGAAACCTAATTATCTCTCTGGTGGACCTGTCAAAGCCATTATCAGTTACGTGCTATAGGAGAAGATAATCTGCCAATTCTATTAGTGCTTAATAGAATTTACTGGTATATCCTCTTTGACATGATATATTGCCAGTGAATATTCTAGTATTTAGATGCGGCTTTTATTAGCCACTGACATGAATATTTTAGTTATTCAGACTATTCTTAGATCCTCAAGAGATTAGAGTTAGTCTACAAGGCTGTCGTTTTGTTGTTTTTGATTTGTTTATATTTTTTTGCTGACTGAAAAGTATAGAATTTAAAAAAATAAAAATCTACTTTGTAATTAGAGTATAAAAACTAAACTCATTGTTAAGCTTTGCTTTTAAAATTTTTTTATATTAATTGAAAGTAATAATATAGTATACTAACTTGCAATTCCAATTTAACAATTACTTTTCCAATATAGCAAAACATTTCATATTTTATAGATGTGTCTAATAGTTATTGCTAAAATACACCACTTTCATAAAAGTGAAATACCCTTGATCATGGTGTAAAACCCCAATCTATCACATACCTAAGATCTGAGGTTAGCCCACAGAGTGACGTATTACATGTTCTGAACTTCTTAGATTGTAAGTCGACAAATTGAAATTTAATTAAGCAGGACTAGGACAAGATTAAATTTCCTATCAGTATCTTGTTGATTGACGACACTTCTGATGAATCTTCAAAGTTATTTTAGATAAAAACAGGACATGTTATGACAAAATGATTTGGGAACTTATCAATAAATGAATAAATTTAATAATTTCGTTAATAACTGAACGTCACTTTCTACTCGGACAAGTTGATTTGTTTTTATTATGTAACAAAATTCACTTATATTTTACCGTTTTTAAGTCTGAGCTATGTGCAAGAATATACACCTCTCTTTAGGCATGTTTTCTGCGGGCAGACTTGAACAAGTGCCAGGAATGTGAGATTAGAAAAGCACATCAGCTTCAAATGCTAATGGATTTCCCATAAGTACTCTCCCTTGATCAAACTGATTACATTTGAACACCTAAGAATGAGCTAAAATAATTAGATAGAAATAAAATTACCATTGTAGACAATGAGCTGCATTTCCGTATATATATTTTCATAAATTTTATCAGTTGTTCTATAAATTTAACATATAAATGTCTTTCCACTTTGATTAGTTATTGTCAGATATTGATCGTTAATTAATGATAACCGTCCCTTATCTCCATCCCTGAGAATTACTATGACTGAGTGCCTTGTATTCTGACAGTAATCATGCTGTTTTCACTTAGCACTGGGGGAACTTGTATTTTATCAGCAAAAGTGACCCTTTAAATGTTACGGGTGTGTTCCTCTGTTGGACCACACTGCCAGAATATAAGCATTGAGATACCGTTGAAATTCGTGGTTACCATAATGGTTACCATGGTTGATGTATTGTGTAGAATTCATGTTAATTGGCCATTTAAGAGCTGTCCAACCAGAGAGAGAGTGTCGTTAAACACCAATCTGATGCGTAGTTGTCATTTCACAACCAAATCCACTTGACTGACATAGGGATGTATTTATATATTTTCATGAATTATTTGTAAACTTGCTCTACTACTTTGGCATTGATGAGGACTGGTATGTTCTTTGGAGCATTTTCTAACTAGAGTTGTCATAAAGAGCCTAAAATAACAAAAAATATTTATGAAAAATAAGACAAAATCCCCGAATCAATGAAAATTGTGAAGTGATTTTAAAAAAAATTTGAAATATTTTGTGTCATTATTTCCTTACGCCAAGCTTTTTAAGAAAAATCTTCTAAAATGATGTTGAGATTTTTGTTGTATATTCATGCTTATTTTTCTTCTGATAATTCCTTATATGATTATTAAAAATATACTGTTCCAATGTGATTTCACTATTTCGCAGAATAGGAGTCATGCGTCCTGTGATTCAAATAATTTTGAATCTAAAGGTAAAAATCATTTTAAAAAAAAGATATTCTTTGTTCTCAAACTGTTAATGGTAACAATTCAAAGTGAAATCGTCATCAAACGTAATTCAGTCTTTGTTTTGATTGTAGGGTCAGTTGACAACTCGTCAGTTATGGACTTACTTCAGAGATCTAGCAGACCCTGATTTTGAGACTCACATTGCCCTCATTCACAGTCGATTCTCCACAAACACCTTCCCTAGCTGGGAGAGAGCTCACCCTCAAAGGTATCTCACAGCCAAACATCAACATTTTCCTTTCTTAATTTTAATGGTTTCAGTTGATTGTGATATAAAACAATGGAACAATATTGAGCTATTCTGTTGTGATGTTGCTGTTGTTTGTTTTCATTCATGTCAAGGCTGGTTTCCATTGGTTGCTCACAGAGCACCTTGGCAAACATTTCAACCAATGTATTAAAGAAAACTTAATACAATGAAAAACAAATTACCTGATAAATATTCCATGTTTGCAGGTACTTGGCTCACAATGGGGAGATTAACACACTACGTGGGAACCGTAACTTGATGACTGCTCGTGAAGGTGTCATGAAGAGTGAAGTGTTTGGCGATAAACTCAAACTTCTCTACCCCGTCGTGGAGGAGGGGATGTCTGACTCGGGCTGCGTCGACAACGTCCTTGAATTCCTCTGTCAGGCTGGAGGAAGGTCATTACCAGAGGTAGAAGAAAACCAATGTCACATTATTTGGTCTATTTGAGGCCAGCCCATGATTATTGTGTAAAAACTCCTGTCCGAGTATGAACAGTACAATGCATATTTTTTTTTAAATTAGTACAAATCATAAGTAAAAAATATGTGTTCATCAAATTGAATTAAATACTTTATCAAAACTGCATTGATACAATAGTACACGGACCTCAAATTTAATATTTGATATTTTTTGACATCAATAAAACTGGTGAAGGAAAATCCCATTCATTGATAAGTGCTTTGGGATAGTTAGTCTATCTGTTATTTATTAATATCTAAATCAGATTGGGCCGTCTGCCATGGTTTGGTGTTTAGCGTGACAGACTTCTGATTGTCTGACTATGCTTCGCTCACAGGTTCAAAGAGGCCCATATGGGGCAGGCGGTGGTTGGAGGGAGCTTCCTGTTGCCCTGGTGCTTTCTGAGCTAAAGAGGAACAGGAAGCTGATTTGTTTGTGATGTCAATGTATTGTCCTGTATTTGTCCTGTGATGTCTTTGTTTGTTGCCAGTGGTGTCGGGGGGCAGTTTCCTTCGCTCATTGGGCTGGCATGCCGTCGTGTGAGTGAAATAACCTAAAGTACGGCGTTAAACCCCAATCAATCAAACAAACAAATCCTCTGGTTAATGACGGTATAATTGAAGTATATTTATACCCTCCGCTATGGAGGAACATTAATTTGCAACATACTATTTGTATATAACACTTCACATTATGGCTGTGCTGCTGTTCACTCTTTTGAAGTACACCATCGTCATATAAGTTAAATACCCTTAAGCAAAGCATTGAACACCAATCCATCATCAGTGTGCTATAAAACTAAAAGTGACATCACTCTATACATGTATGTTGAAGGCTTAGCTATTTCTAAACCTAGATGCGGGTGGTTGGAGGGAGCTTCATGTTGCCCTGGTGTTCTCAGAGCTAGAGGGGAACAGGAAGCCGATCTGTTTGTGGTGTCCATGTTGTGTCCTGATATTGTCCTGTATTTGTCCTGTCTTGTCTTTGTTTGTTGTCAGTGGTGTCGAGGGTGGTTTCC
>JAQQZZ010002512.1:0-11957 GCA_030265115.1 Mopalia vespertina
GCCCTCCACTTCCGTTTAAAACGAAAACAAACTCATGCCGACAAGCGAGATGGCAACGAATTACTAACTAATACTTAGCCTACACACGTAAATGCGATTTTAGGGGTGGTTTTATTTTTGCATCGCAAGAAATAGCGATGCCAAAGTTAGAATGTATCGCAAGAAGCCGTATTTCTATCGCAAACTGCGATGCGATACCGGACATTTCGGACCCTGACATTTAGTGCTTCAAAGTCACAATAAAGTCAAGTGGACAAACGTCAATTTTATGCTAGATTTCAGAATTTAAAGCATTCAAACAATAGGCTTACAAAACACAACGAATAAGCTTATAGAACTTTAAAGTAAAGTTGATGCTGATGAAATTAGAACAAGGTTCACTAAAGGGCCACTTCCTGTTTGAAAGCTCTTAATTTTTATGTACATGTAACAAGAACTTCAATCTGACATGTAATCTGTTCAGTGAGAATGTACATAAAATAAGGCGGATTGTTGGTAGGGAGCTTCCTGTTGCCCTGGTGCCAGGGGCTTCGCCAAAAATCAAAGGTATGCTGTCCAAAATGGTCATTTTGCTTCATTTTTAAAATAACTGGGTGTCCAATTTTAAGTTAGTTTCCCTATCTCCTGCATGTCAAAGTTTTTTAAAACAGGGTGTCCAAATGAGGCAATTGTTCACTTTAGGGTGTCCATTTGGACGGCCAGGACCAGTGTCTGCCTAACCCCTTGTCAGGTGCTCTCGGAGCAAAGGGGCAATGTGAAGCCGATCTGTTTGTGATGTTATTGTATTACATCCTGTGGCTGTACTATACTTGTCCTTGTTTGTTGCCAGTGGCGCTGAGGGTGGTTTCCTTTACCAATTGGGCTGGAACGCTGTCATGAGAGTGAAATAACCTTAAGTACGGTATTAAACCCTAGTCCAACAAACGAACATAACATTAATATTAATCATATGGTGTAGTGACTAACATTTCCAGTACTGCCAGGAGCTACATGTAACTGCCCAATAATAGCGGATTGTCTGAAAATCTCATCCATCTCATCCATGGACAAAATGCGGTTATTTTGCCAGTTATAGTCTGAGAATCCGTGTCTGACATGGGAAGTTAACTTCTGGGAGTACATGTACTGTACATTGTAGTTAGATGATGTCAAACGTTATGTCTGAAGCTTTTCAGTGTTGTGCCATTTGCTGCATATCCTTGCCACTGTTGTTTTTATTTATGATGTGGCAGACAGTGTAGAATATGTTCGCAGTCTGTATAATACAGGGTTATCTTTTCTCTCCGTGTAAACTCACTGGTCCTACATCCATGTTCACTGTTCATCTGATGTTTTTCTATGTACAACATATGGTACTCTTAATTAACAATTCAGATCGATTTTGAATAAGATTTTCTGAAAATGTGAATAATTTGTATAGTTATGTTGAATTATTAGTGTATTTATGGATGATGTTGTTTTGGTGACCAGATGTTCCTGAATGGAGCATGGTGACATCTGGGAGCAAGGGAAGAGCCCACAAAAAAACTTGTGGAAACCCTTGACTGTTCTGCATCCTAATGAACTGAATTTAGGGTACTGTTGTTATGTATGCTCAACCATACAGTTACACTATCTACTAAACGACAAAAACTCTGTGTGAAATATATACAGTATGTACTGGGACACTTAGGAAAATTGTTTTCAAGTGCTCGTGTGAGTTTTAATTTACACTTAAAACAGTCTTCCAAAAAATGAAGATTGGAATTTTTCATAACATTATAAAAATGAACTGTGTTGGCTCTCGTTCTCTTGTAAAGTAATGTAAGCTCATATAGATATTTGTACATGTTTGTAACATTATATTTTATGCACTTCCTTAATATGTACATGTACCCCTGCATATGCTCCAGCAAAGGGATTTACATGTTAATCTCAAGGATATTCCAACTACATGCCAAAGAACATTAACTTTCTATCACACATAAGTCATTGTAGCTGTAACATGTAATGCTGTGTAGGAGTATATGGTTTACATATGAGTGAAATAACCTTAAGTACGATGTAAAACAAACCCAAACAGTCCTCTCAATGAAAGAAGAGTGATCGCTGTCTGGTATTAACATTGTCCTCGCCCAAGTTGAGAATAAAGAGAGTGACTACTTACTTGCCTGTATGATTAAATTTCATTGCCAATTTTAACTAGGTAAACATTAAAAACTCTCCACAGCTCTCCTAAATCTAACTGTAGGAGAGTGGTGGATCACTCGCCTATATTTTATTCATCGGGAGCCCTGCCAAATACAAACAGACACAATTGATGGCAGCAGAATTGTTGAGAAAGAATAAACAAAATGACTTTCTGCTTTCATATATATATGTTTTTGTTTTATTACTTATAATTAATAATAGTTCAGATTGTCTGATTATCCAGAATATACAAGTTCCGGTGTACACCGTAACACATGTTTAAGTTAATTTATTCATAATGGATTGAAAAGTGACCAAATAAATGGATCAGTGGAGACAAGATTCCGGTGTTTTCAAGTATTGCTAGATGTAAATTTCACCGTAATTATTTTACACATGTATATTGGAGCAGCCGATCTGTTGTACATACTACATGTGCTACATCCTAGCATTGAAGCTGTGTTAATTGTTACAATTTACTGAACTCTTGACTGATGTTTAGTACAGCATAAAACGTTAGTTAAAGCGATGCTTCCGGCTGCAATAACCCCTATATCTCTTGAAAGGTTACTTAAATATACTTAAATATGGCATCGACTTAAAAATCTAAAAAAAAACCTGAGTGTTACAATTTTGGGCGTGGCCAACCCTGTCCATGACATTACACGACTAACACTCTTGTGTGTTACAGGTTAATAACAATTGTGGGAACAGTAGGTCAATTCTACTATAAACAGTCGACTCTATAGATCTCGTGACGTAGGCACCTATTTTGAAAAGAAAGATATTTGATTGGTCAATATTTGTGGAGCTCTTTTGTTTAGTGATAAAAGTACCAAGACATGGCCGCGTGGATGAATTTGACTGTAGTCTAAGCATTACCCAATGTTTAAGATCCAATTATAAAATGGATATAGCTCGATTAGAAAATAAGAGAGCATAATTCAACACAAGAAATGATGCATTTTATTGCAGAAAGGAGCATCGCTTTAAATACACTTACATAGTTATTATAAAGAAATGATATTTGTCACAATTTACTCTTGACTACTGTTTATATGTCATAAAACCCCAGTTAAACAAACTTTCATAGTTATTATCAATAAATAATGTCGCATATATTTGTTACAGCAAGCAGTGAGCTTCCTGTTGCCCTGGTGCTCCGGAAGCTAATGGGTATTACAGGAAGCAAAACTGTTTTACTATAATGTTCTCTTGCCCGATGTTATGTGCAGCTTCAAAACCCAATTGAACGAATAAACATACATGTAGTTATTATTAATCTTTTTTTTTATTCTTCTTACAATGTATTTAACTTTCTGATTTCAGTTCTGGCACAAAGGATGTTTTAGGTGTTCAACATGTGGTATGACATTGAATATGAAAAATTACAAAGGCTACAACAAAATGCCCTATTGTGCCGCGTAAGTGTTTTAGTCTTCTCGCTCTATTGTGCCGCGTATAAAGTGTTTTAGATTTCTCGCTCTATTGTGCCGCGTAAGTGTTTTAGACTTCTCGCTTGTTCTTTGTTGTCAATCCTATCAACCGGTAAAAGCCTTGTGGGTGGTTGAAGGGAAATTCCTGGTTGCCCATGTGCTCTCAGAGATAGTGGGCAACACAAAGATAATCTGTTGGTGATGTCTTTGTAATCAGTATTGTGATTGTCCTGTCTTACTATTTTTGTTGCCAATGACATTGAGGGTGCTTTACTCAACGTTTGGCGTGGCAAGCCATCCTTTGGGTACAATAATCTCAACATAATGCTTAATTTCATATATTGTGAGTGATGGATTACATATGCGACACAAATGTACCATGTTACTAAAGGTATATTATTAAGTAAATAAACAGTTGAATATTCTTGCATGTACTTACTGTGATGTTATTTTCAGTCATTACCCAACTACAAAGTTTACTGCAGTAGCTGACACCCCTGAAAACATGAGACTCAAAAAGAACACAACAAACCAGAGTTCTGTAAGTCCTCTTATTCCATTCTGGAGCGCATCATGGGCGTGTGTGAACTTAATTGTCATGACGATACATTGCTAATGGTTAAGAACTACTAAAGAAATACATGTAGCTCTACTATATATATGTAGTAATTTTGGGGAATTATGTGTCCGAGAAAGAGTTTTTAAAAAGTATTAAGCTTATTGGCATACCTTCAAGGTAACAAGAATCTGGGGTTTTGTGAAACTTACAAATAGTTTTTACCTTCTTCATTTTGGTTTCGAGTCATAGATGATCTAAAATGGATATTATCAAAACTGTGGGGTGGGGTGAAAGAGTTTGTCTTTAGGCTACAATGAACTTCTTAACTCCCAAAGAACTATAATGCAAATAGAAATTCATCTGCATTTACATTTCGGTGAACTCTCGAACTCAATAATTTTCCCCTTGACTCAACTCTGGTGAATGTTCTATGGGTGTTCTTAAACATTAGTACTGGATCTCATGGAGATAATTGCCTACAAAAAGTTTGTTTAGTAAGAGAGGTAATGAAACAAATGTTTAATATATTGCGCACTAGATTGAAAGCTAAGTGTAACAATGTAACAAAGAACAGGTAACCATAATTTTGTTTTCATATTGTTGAATCACAAAAATTAACGACATCATATTTCTTTGTTACTTTGAATCACCATTGCAGTGGTTGGATGTATTCTTGTGGATGGTTGGAGTGAGCTTTCTGTTTTGGTGCTCTCCGAACCAACGGGGCAACATGAAGCTTGTTGTCTTGTGATTGTCTTGTCTCTGTTGTCATACGGGCGAAATTACACCAAATACCACATAAACCCCAATCACAGACATGCAAACATGAATTTAGTTCTGTAGCAGAAGTTCATGGAGTCCTTGCAGAAACATCACTGTTCAAGAGAATGCTGAGAGGGGCTGATCTAACAGCTTATACTAAAATAATGGTTTCTTGGCAAATCAAAACATCTAGGTTAAATATAGCATCATTTGTCCCAAACTTTATACTGGTTTATGGGACTTATTTATATACTATATGGACGAGCTCTGTCACATTAGTAAAATACCTAACCTAAGGTATACCACTTAACCCTAATCAATAACTGGGGTGGGTACTTCTCATTTTCAGCTCGTCTATCATGCAGAATATGAAAAGCAGAAAGGAACAAAATTAAATGTCGCTGATGATTTGGAAACTATGCGAGCATCAAAGAGCGCACAAATTGCCAGTGAAGTGTCCTACCGCGGTGTGAAGTCACAACGAGAACATCAAGAAGCACATAGGCCAGATCAGATCATTGAAGATGGTAAAAACAGTTTCACATTCTACAAAGAATTTTTAATTTTGTATTTAAGAGTTCCCTCAAACAGATTTAATGTTCTATTGTCTACCTGAAGGTGATTATTGATATAAATGTTATAATTGTCGTGAAATTCTATATTGTGGGTATGACCTATTTGTGTTTCTGTATTATAATGTATCATCCTTTCATTCTGATCGTCTTCATCGTCCTCTCTTTCATCATTCATTTTCATTGACCTTAGAGTTCATTCCTTTCAATTCTGAAAGCTAATTGTATCACCCATTTACAGTTATTTAATAACACATGTACCATCTATAACAATTCCCTTTCAGCCAAGAATTCCACATATTAGGTTTGTACATAAACACACCTATAAAGATGTGTCACAAGCATTTGAGGTTAAGGGTCAAGATTTGAAAAAATACTAAACGAAGTAAGCTATGGCATTTGAAGATTGGATGTATTTTTTTCACTCCTAAACTCGAGCTGGTTGAATAATCACTCGATATTAAAAGCGGTTAATCTCTGGCCGTTTTGATTATTTATTTCCAGACGGTAGTCTAAATAGAATGAAAATATCTTGCAACGGGGAACTAGTTTATCTAATACATATAATACTGTTGGTACTTTCTCAACAAAAAATACACTAATTAAGTCACCCTGTGTTGGTGCTTCCAGTAAAGAAAGATTTCGCCATCTCTACTTGGATGAAAACTCATGGTAATTATGTCGTAAGCCTATGTAGCTCAGTCGGTTAAAGCACTCGCCCTGCCCTGCTTAAACCTGAGTTTGAGTTTGAAGCACACAATTTTCTTTCTCAACAATAAAATATGTTAGAGTTGAAGAGTTGTGTAAGTGTGGTTATTGACTGCACACTAGAAGTGAAATATCCTTAGAGGCTTAGACACCATGTTTAACACCAAGGAAGCAGTCAATCGATGTATCCTCATTAAAACATAATAAAAAAACATACATATACGTTAAGAAAAGGTAAAAAAAGCAGAATTTTCCCCTTACTTTGTTTCCATTTCTTTGAAAAGCTGTGTAAAGCATGTTAACAGTGTGTTTTATTTGTGCATGGTTTGCTGTTTTCTCTCCCCTTACTCAGAGAGAAGGCGCACTCGACATCAGGCAGTCGGGCGAATCTCAGATTATGACCCTGTTGAGACTAACTCATCTCCTTATTCTGCCCGTTCTCAGATGCCCACCATTTATGACTCTAACAAGGGTGGAAGAGGTGAGTTAAAGACAACACCCAAGAAAATCCTACCCCCAATATTATACACCCGTCAATATCTTGTATTATCTCTACCTCAAACACTTTCTATAGCTACATGTACACCCATACACAACAAACCCTACACCACTCCCGTAAACCTGTATCGTCAGATATTATTTGGCTTTGTGTCTGATCTTCCAACTCGCTTATCTCGCTTATCTCGCTTTTCCATTGCAAGTCTCATGGAGTTTTTGAAATTTATACAAACAAAAGTCTGGGTATATTTTTGATTTATTACATATTACATATTACATATTTATTTGCTCTTGTTGAGAGAAATGAAAAGCAGATATAAAACGTAGGAAAAGACATAAACATTGAATAAACGAAAGACCACAATGATTCCTTCAATGGTTAGCCACTTTATTTTGGCTTATCTTTGTTATATCACTCTGTTATTTTGGCATGTTAGACTAGAAATATGTGATGCACAGTTACACTGAAGAACAGTATATTAACACCTGTATGAATAAAACATATTCCTTACATGTATGTGTTAATTTGATGTGACTACAACATCTGGCACTAGATATATCCAGAAAGTGTTAATCACCTACCCACCCAGATAGCATTTTCTCTCAATCACCGGTTTTTGTACAAAAACTTATTTTCTTTTGGGAAGGGACAAGTGAAGCAAACATTTAAAAGTGATATTTGATCTGTACAGGCAAGCTTCACAAAGTTACATCCTAACAGGGATGATTTAGGACACCTCCAAAACAGATTTATTCTTATATGTTCAAGAACCGGTGTTTTGAGGACTCCTCCACCTGCCACATCCTGTCATTGTAAACTGCCTTGTGTTCTGTCAGCATGTTTTTGACACCTTCCTTGTTGGCAAAGATATTTTATACCTGGAGTAACTAATAATGAGAATATTTAATATCTACATTTTTTTTATTTTGCCTGTATTTTTACTGTAACAGTTCATTTTTTTCTGTATGCTTTAACTTTTTTTTTAGATTGTTAAAGACCAATGCTTATTTCACCTTGCATGCTGCTCTTACCAAAATAAAAAGAGTTAACATTTGACACCTCTTTTCTTCACATTACACAGTTGAGTTTATTACAGCTAAGTAAATTCATGTACTCAGAATAGTTGAGGAAATATTAGGACTTGTCAATAAGATATTTTCACATAGAGATAAGGCACTTATATCGAGCCAAATCTATTTTAGGAGCTGGTGCTTGTGGAGTTTGTTACGCAATTATATAATGTGTAACTTTTGCAGCTTGAGGTAGAAATAGAAACACAAAACGCTATAACACATGAATTCAGTCCGGATGTACAAAGAGCTGCAGGCATACACCAATATTTTTATTGTTCGTGATCCTATTTCCTGTTTGTATTGTGCTTCATACACCATCTTTGTATAGATTTAACTCCTGATAAGGCTAAAACAATTAGTATGGTGAGGAGAATAAATACTTTCAATGAACATCTTCAGGAATCCCATTAGTCACAAGTCAATTTCACTTGCAGATGATCAAACTACTACAGAGTTTGGGCCCGTGGCCGTGGCTTAGTGGTTAGCGAGTGCGCTTTCTGAGCCTACTTCGATGTACCGTTCACAGGATCGAGTCCGTCTGTCGACCCTCAGGTATATGAGTGAGTCACAAAATGTGGCTCCGGCAATCGCGGGGGTGTTTTTTACGAGGTTTCCTCCCGGTTTTCCACCGTAATGAGGCACGGAGCAGTGTGAAGTGGACTATCCGTCGTTATATAAGTGAAATACCCTTGAGTACGACGTTAAACTCCAATCAAACAAACAAACAAAAACAGTTTTCGAATGTTACCGTTATGGGTGCAGTGGTGTTACCAATCTCAGACGAGGGTGGTTGGCAACACTGATTGGACATGAACCAATACCTGCCATATATAAGGACAAAAAGTACGACACAGACCCCCAGCAAACAATCAAATTCACAAATGGGCCGAATTCTAGACTCCTGACTAAGCGGCTAGTATAAGTGCAAATCCTTTTGCTAAATCCGCTGAAAGAGTAAGGGAGATTTGTCGCCTTTAAATATCCAATCAAAATCCTCTATTTGAGGATTATTGTTTCTTAATAAAATTGTGAGTGGTCTCCCGATGAAATAGTTTTACATTCAACCAATGAAACGACCGCGACCCTATATACCAGATTTACCTTAAAGAACATAACTCCACATTGAAAGGCGAGATTATTCTGAAATTTCGGGTAAATATCACACAGCATGGAACGAGAGGGATATTACCAGCTCGGTTCACTATACGCATTTTAATTAATACTCGAACGAGCTTAATACAGACATAATAATTAATTTCCTACGGCGTCAGCCATGCAAAGGCTTCTGTAATAAAATATACTGAGTGAATTTGTCTGAAATTTTACACACAATTTGCCTGACCGGAAAGGAAGAGAGTATTAAAATTGTATGGAAATCTGTGCATATTAATTATGCTAATTAAGTGATAGTGTTTTAGAGAGAATGGTGTCCAATTTGCATTAAGCACTGTATGTCCAAATTGAATAGCCCGATTGTCCTTAAATTTTGGGCAAATGTCCCACAACATGAAAGGAGAGGAAGATTATCTGTTCAGCTTGTTACATACATACCAATTACTTTAACGAGCTTTTCAAATAAATTTGCGTTTAACACCATAACTCCACATTGAAAGGCCAGATTATTCTGAAATTTTGGGTAAATATCATCAACATGAAACGAGAATAATATTGTCAGCTCGGTTGACTATACGCATATTGATTACTCTAACGAGCTTCATGCATACATATTCAATTGGTGTGCATTTCTACCTTGAAGTCAAAAGGAATGCATTCCCTTTCATTGCCGGGACAGGCGAGCTCTTTGGCAGCCTTCCTGCAAAGTATTTTTCCTCTGTGGCGTGCCATAGAATTAAACGCTCCTAATGACATGACCTACTTGATGTTCTTTGAATTACTACCCCTAGTGACCATCCTCGGCAAATCTCCCTTCCTTTATTAGCGGCTGTTACGAAATGGTTTATGTGTAAAAAGTCGCTGGGTCATGAACGTTACAATATATTGTTGGTTTGATTAAGGTTAAAATCTTACTGAAGGGACTTTCACTTATATGACTATGCATTTCTCAGTCTTACTTAAATATGGTGGATTGAGTACGACGTTAAACCCCCATCAAAAAGATAAATATGGTGGAACACCGATAGGTAATGTCACCGTCAAATCATGTGAATTCCTCATATACCGGCAACCGACAAGGGAAGTAGGCAGACAATGAAAAACGTCCACGGACCCCAATAACTGTTTTCTTTATATTTTGCAAAAATGTGGAGAAAGGCAATCTTGCTTGCGTTTTCTCTACTATGCATATATATATTGAACATCTATAAACTAAATGTTCGTCTAACTTATTATTGTACATTGAAAACCTGTTCAGAACTATCATTTTTTCTTAATATGGCTTTAGCCCTATATTCACCTCCGTATATGAAACAGATGTGCTGAAATCTTCCTTTTTAATATGTTTCTTTTATCTGTGTATTATCAATTTCTATGTTTCCTTGGTCTCATACACTCTGGCTAAGGTCAGTTTGTTTGGATTGTGGCAATACTGTTCCACTTAGCACTGGAGGCAGATTAACTTTCTAACTTTATCAAACACTTCATATTTCATGGTTGTGCTAGTGTCAGTAATATTGTCGGATTACATTGCCGTCATATAAGCGAAATACCCGTGAGCATGGCGTAAATCATCAATTAGTCAGCCTTTTGCCCGATGCTCTTGACATTAAATTGCAATTGAGAGACGTCACATTCTTTAATCTACATGATGTTGGGGTTGATATGCACTTCGTTTATCTCCAATTAGAGACGTTGTTAATTGTGAATGGCGTGTTAAGTATCTTAACTTACTATATTTAATGTTATGTATTATAGTACTTATTAAATCGAAAGGGTATATGCTGGTTCTGTGCATTAAAAATTGCTTGGCCAAAATTCTGGTATCACAAAGGTCAAGCCATTAACCAACCACCTGACCTTAAAAAGAAGATGCACCTTGAAAACAGATTTATATACTTCGACATTGTCAAGTGCCATTGCGACCATTTTACGATGTAAACAGCAAAATGGAAACTCCGCACAAAATTTTATTACATGTGGTATTTTGTTTGTGTGTTCAGGGTTATCCAGTCCCAGGGTTCCGCCGTGGTTACATGTTCTGCTCTGAAGAAGTGCTACAGAGATATATTGCTACCACAAGGACCCGAAGCCAGTGGCGTTATATTTGTTTATCTGAAAGGGTCCGCAGACCTCATACGATCCAGGATGCTAGGACGATGTGACCATTTTATGCCCGTGGAATTGTTAACCTCACAACTCTCAACGTTAGAGGAACCTTCAGCCGATGAGAATCATATGACTGTAGACATATCAAGGGACATTGACACAATTGTATCAAATATATGCGACAGAATATGAGCCCAGTAATTGAACTAATTATGAAATCGCAAATGTCCTTTAAACGGGGTTGGCATAAACGCACGATTTCCCAAGATTACATAAGAGTATTGAAGGCGATTGTAACGTTCTCTCGGCACCGGTAAATACGTTTTATAATTATGCTAAGACACAAAGTACTAAGCGAAGGAGCTGTGTTTAATACATTTCTTGTCTTCGTATTGGAAGAAGCTGTTAAACCTTATTTATTTTAAGATACTTAGTTTCACTGAGTTTGTTATGTCACTGGTGTATGACACTGGCGCCATGGCAAAGTTGGGAGGTAACTTTCTATTTTTATAAATTTTATGAATGGTGGTGACAGTCTACTAGTTAGGCTTTTAGAACAAGTTCCAACCGTTTCTAGGGCAACGGGAAATCCTTGTCATTTGTTTTTTTTATTGGATTCGAATGTTGCTTCAATCTTGATATCGGTTTTATTTGTTTGTTGAGAGACATTGTGATTGTTCGTCAAAACATTGAACGCCGTCCGCAGCTCGGGTTTGAATCGGGGTTTTTTTAAAATAGTCAGAGGTCTTTGTCACAAGACTTAGCTCTATCTCGTTTTAGAAAAAATGCTATTCGCTATACCTATATTTAGGACTTGAATTCTAACCATTAAAATTATGACGAAGTTATATATAATCCACAGACGCTTGTATCTAGCTAATAAACATCCGTTCAAGGGAGCCTACCCGTGGTCGGCTTCGTCACTGATTACCTTTATATACGGGAAGATAGGAAAGG
>JAQQZZ010002523.1:0-11957 GCA_030265115.1 Mopalia vespertina
ATATATATTTAGAAAGCGGAGGACTTCAAGATTCTAAATATAATGTCATATTATGATTCAGTTTATTTTATAATGGCTTTAATAAAGAAAAACGTCAATTAATTTAAAAAAATAGACCCTATTTTGTAACTCTTATTTTTCTCAGATGATTGGAGATTTTTTTTCCAAACTTGCATGTCTTTGTAGACAAGTATTCAAACTAAAATACTGTCATAGGGTTTATCGAAATTCAAGTTAGTTTTTGTACAATTGAAGTCCGCCCTTTAACAACTATTTGCTAAATATCTTCAAAACGAAAATGAATATAAAAAAACTGCATGACGCTTTTTAGATAATGGCTTCAAGATTGTCTGTGTCAAATTTCAAAGATTTACTACAAATAGTTTACGAGAAATAAACGATTTAAATGATAAAAATCAAGAAAAATGAACGCTGAGAAAACAGCCTAGAAACGTGTATTAATGCTTGAACTCCGGGTTGTTTTAAGATTAATCCCAACACATTTAATAAACAACATGTTTTCTTTAATTGAATGAAAAGGCAAAATAAAGTTTTATCTATTGCATTCATTTTTTTTATACATTATTTTAAAAAAATGTCTTTAAATGGCAGTTTTAACTCTGAAATTTGAGTGACGTCGGCATCATGGATTCCGTTCATGCCTTTGTTAATGGCTATCAGTAGGAGTCCTACTGGAGGCATGAGTAGTCTGTATATAATTATGTGTATTCTAACACCCACAAACATTTGTTCTCCATGTCTACTGTTCAGTTCAAATACACACCCCCAACGGTCATGCAATTGATCTGTTGGCCTTTCACTAATTGGATTGTGGTAATAGTCAGCAGGTAGTCTGTTGAGGGAGATATTCACGTTAATCCCTTCCGCCCTTCGATACACATAATCTTTGAGGCACGCTTTTTACAATTTAAAATTTAAAAAACATTCTAAAATAATTAATTTGTTTGTCAAACTTTTTTTGCATTATCAAGATCATGGAAAGAACATTTCAAAAAGGTAAAACAAAACAAAAAGTCAAAAAAAGTCCTTAACGTCGTGTTCAAGGACACTGATATGAAGACGTGTAAACTTGCCACTTCTCACTGCCTAACTTAATGGTGCCTAAACCGTGAGGAAAGGTATTAAAATCAAAGGTTTTCTGTTTAAATGTTACTACCAACAACCACCAATCAAGCTCTAAATCAATCGGTCAATGGACAAGCACTGGATATAGCAGTCATATCCTATCAGTTGGGTTTCTGTAAACCATTAAAAAAAAAATTAATAATACGATGTTTTAATATAAAGCTAAATATTTATTATATCCTTAGCTATACATACTTGTTGTCATGTTTGATGACAACATTGCAAGCAGTTATAGTCCCAGACCACCCCAGGGCTAGGGCGCATTGGGTCATCTTACTTCCGGCTGAAAATTTATTTATTAAAGACAAAACTGTTACGTTTTTTTTTTTATGATTTAGTCTATCTAGATCACTTCTTCTGTGTTCTTGGGAAATAAAAAAATACAATTTGATATCTCATACATGAATTCATGTGGAGTTGTGATTTCTTGACAAACCAAATTCCCCCTTGTCTCCCCCAATTTATACACTAATTACACTATATTTTAAATAAAAGATTTCAAGCTGCAAAATCTGTTAATCGTATTCCTGTCTATAATACAGAAAAATCCTTAACAAAAAATAAGCTGCTCCAGGTGAGGATCGAACTCACGACCTCCGCATTCCTCTAACCGTGTACACACGGTGAAGGTACTGTCTATAAGTACGGCGCGCTAACCGACTGAGCCACTGGAGCGCTGTCCTCCAAGGCGAACATTTTGCATGTATTCTCAAATGGCTCCGCACGTTCTTTTCGATACTCTTATATTTATTATATTTTGTTGAATCAACAAAGGGTTTCTATTTTTTGTTTAAAATACTATCAATATGAGAAAAAATGCCATAAATTTATGTTTACCACTTATACTGCTCAAGCTACAAAGGTCAACTGAGTTCAAGTTGCACGTCAACACAAATCCAACATGGCGATGACGAAGTAATGCAACAACAACAGAACAGATATTCTCTGTCATTTTAGTTATTTAAACTGGCTTTATGTCTAGTTACAGCCTTAGTGTAAGGTCGTAACTTTATATCTATATGTAAGTACATGTTTTGCCTTCAACACATTCTTATGACTTGTTTATTTTGTTCGTTTAGATGTCTGAAGACAAGTAGGCCTAAATCCGAATCGTTATGATTGATCTGTCATTTGTCGCATACAGTACGCTTTATTGTATCCAACCTAAGGTACATGTATACATGTTTCCCCTATTGTAATCCCAGTTTTCCCACAAGCCAGGGACTGAGAGTTCATTTGGATCTAATTATCGTGTCACCATCCTTGTTTTTATTGGATATCAAGGATAAGTAGTGCATCTCTTTCCACTAACGGGTCCTAAGTGAATATCTGAAAGCCCCCCCCCGCAGCCTTAAAATCCTTCTGTGTCATCTCCTTGTAGACCTACTTGTTCTGTGTACGGTAGCAAAAGTCAGGCTTTGATAACTATTTAGTCCGATACTTTTTCATTAATTGGACAACATTTCTTCCTCTTTACCTTAGCCAAACTGACATCCATCTCAAAACATTCGTCATTTTAGCCCAACTTTAAATGTAGGGTATAAATAAAGGTCTGTATGTAAATAGGACTCTGCATGTACACTGTAAGCTTCCTGAATCCAGTGAAGGCCTATAGTTGGCCTGTGGCCGTTTTACTGGCTAGCGCTGCATACTACTGATTGTTCTGCGACGTACTTAAGTCAACCTCGGGTAAACATACTAGTAGGGAGGCACACAAGGTGACCTAGACAATCATGGGGGTGGTTTTTACGTGAGTTTCTTTTGGTTTATCGACATATTAAGTAAGGCAGTACAAAATGGACATGAATGTGTCATCATCTAGACTAAGTTTCATACTTCATTTACACTGTTTAACCCAAATAAAACCGACAAACAAACCTTTTATATCCTGCCAAAAAAAAATTAGGAAATGTCACAGGATAAACTTACAGAATGTCTCCTCGTTACCTACATGTAGCATACTTATTATACTAGTTTAATTGTTGAAATCAGTCCATTACATGCCAGGAATACTGCTAGATCCATATTATAGGATTGGTTATTTGAATTTCAGGTGCTGTCCGGCTGGAATTTAAACTCTACATGGAGACACCATGAGTTGGTGGGACACTAGCGGTTTGACAAGTTTTGCCACTAATGTGGTTAAAAGTGCTCAGAAAAAGATTGACAAAGTCTTAGACATTGATGCAGAACTCAAGTCTTCAGATGGTTGGTTGAGCGTACTATTTGTTATTGGTGCAGATCCTATTATATAAGCTTATATGTTAACCTGCATTTCTCTCTTCTTTTCACCCCAACTATACAATTGTTTATATTTTATAAATGTTGATAGAGAAAAATTTGCAAAATGGATTCGCTAAAAGGTTAAAAGACTCATCCACAGATGCTGAAGATACATGTACATGTGGAATGTTACCTATAAAGTCTATGCCATGAAGAGACCGTAATCTGTCTGAACATCAAAGCAATTTAGATTGAAACTCAATAAATGTGTCTAAGGTTTTACCCCAAAACTGATCTGTGAAAAAATATCATTGCTATTTATAGTGAGCGGAATCTCAGATATAGGTATTATGAGTAAAGACCCATTATTCTAACCCAGCGTGAAGTAACGTGTTGTCCACTAATCTACAGTAGAAGGAACATAGCTCAGTGGTATTATTGACTGAGACAACTAAGACCGCTTTGTTTATCGCTGTTCTGACTCCCTCTCTTCAGACTCGCTCTCTTAGAGTATACCAACAGTTTAAATCCATCTAAAAGACAAAAACAGCCTATACTTTAAATAACTTATTTCATTAGCTGAAACAAACTTGTGGTGTTGTGATATCTAAAAGGGGATAAACACCCATTACATCCCAGACTGTGATTGTTCATCTAGCAAAATTTCACTAATATAAATATAAGAGTATAAGACATGGCCGCCTCCACTTCAAATTTTGTTTTTTAAACTTATAGCACAAATAGGGAATTGGTTGTTGCAAACATAGTTTAAAAGATGTCTGCGACATTCAAATATCAGAAGACTTTTTCTACGTTGTGTTTTGCTGTTTTACATCTCCATCTCAGAGTCTGACAGCATAGTCATGGCAGCACTTGATGCCACGGGGGTAACTTCCTATTTCTGATTGGCTCATGGCAGTCTTCTTAAGCCTGGGTCATTTTTGTATCAGGGGAAATGCCCCTTATTTGCTGAGTTTTTTTGATAAAAATGGTGTTTAGCACGTTGCGGCAGGTTTTAGTAGCCTGACCATGTCCTCTGTTGTCGTGTTGACACCTCATCAAACCTTGTCTGCTGCCGCTTGGGTTTTGACTCTGTGTCAATATGACGACTGCAGTCATGGTGTGGCTACTAAACCAGGCCGCAACATTTTAAACCCCTGAACTACATAAGTGTTCCTTCCTCTCAGTCACTCACAGTTTGGTAGCTACATTCTCGAATTGGCGGAGAAATCGGTTGTAATGGATGATGTGACATAATCCATAATTAAAGTAGGAATTGCACAGTATAAAAAACAGCACCATGGGAAATTTAAATTTTTAACAGTCCGAAATCCTAAAACCATTGACACACTCGCGGTAAAACCTAATAAAACATAAACATAATAAAATGTATTAAAACGCATCACTGTTTCCAATTAGTTTATCACTTGATCATCTTAAAAATTATGATTATTGCAAAATAAATATCGTAAATACACATATTTACCAACAAAATATATTATAAAATCAAAGAAATGCAGATGGAATGGTTGAAAGTAATTTTTTTATTAGCAGCACATTTTGAAACCTTGATGCTGTGACCTTGACAGGGACTCTTGATTACAAAAATTATATTTGATATAAAAAAAAACACACTGTTACCTCATGTTTTTTTAAGCAACAAAAGTTTTGAAATGTTGACTGGATTCAACAGTCTTACTTGTACCATAAAGTACCGAGCATTCTGGTAACTAAATAAAGAGGTTAAGGTAAAATAACATGACTATCACTTATGCCATGTTGACTGCCTCTTGGGGAGTTGTATACTTCTAGTTAGTAGAATTCTTATTGTTCTCAAAATCTTGTTTATCAACCTCCATGTCTTTGTCATTTTTACCCAAATTGTTTATTATCTTTTTAGCATTAAACAGAAAAACTCAACCACCTGCTGCACAACAGAAAGGTGTAGAGAATGAAGGTGAATTTTGGAATGCTTGGCTGGGCTCATCAGAAGAGAAAAGCCCCAAGACGCCCCCAGGAAGTGAGTCACCTCAGCCAGAAGGTTCTGCTGGCAAGACAGCTACAGCTAGATCCTGGAAATCCTGGGGTTTTGAGGACAGCGACTCCCACACTGATGTCCAGGATAAATCTCCCATTCCTGCACCAGATTCCACAACCTCAACCAAACCTAAACTCACAGACAGTCCAGCTTCTAAAAGAAATTTGAGAGCAGCCAGAGAAAAAAATAGAAGGAAGAGAAGTGAGAGAGATTCCCAGGATCTTACACTAAAAGGGGATTCATCAACTAGTGATATTTTACAGCCTGAAGTGCTCAGCAGGGATGGAACTGTCTCAGCAAGCACAACCCAACTACCACAGAGTTTGTCTTCTCAAGAAACATTTGATGATCAGGTGACCACTTCTTACCCAGAAATACAAACTATGTCAATCACAGAAAGGGATGAAATTGTTTCAGAAGATTATAAAAAGGAAAATGTAGAAAATTTGCCTAAGCCATTTGTAGAAGTTTTCCAACCTGATATTGTTGAAAACACTGTTTCAACTGATTCCCAGAATGCTGATTCAAATACAACTGATATTAATAAACAAAGCATAGATGAACCTAAATTACCTATCGACCAAGTCAAGGATCCCCAGGAATGTGCTGATGGTCATAGGCTTTTGCAGATGACTTCTGTAGACACATGTGTGCTATCAGAGCCTGGTACTGTAGAAATGCATGCAACAATAGGGGAAACGGAGTCATTTGTTGATAGTGAAATACAGATGGAACTTGAAGCTTCTGTTACTTCTGATATGTCAAAAGGACCTGTAGATATGGAAAGCCTAAATGTGCCATTGGTTGATAACACATTGAGTAAGAGTGATATAGCTGATACAGAACTTGTTCAGGTGGATACAGGTGATATAAATATACCACAAATAAATACGAGTGCTGCAGATATTCTGCCTGAAGATGCAAATGACGAAAAATCTGTTTGTACAACAGGTACAGATTTGTTAGTCGACATACCAATGCAACATTCTGCAGATACAGGGGCAGATGTCAGCCTGGAGAAATCAGAATGTGATGAAATGGTTCAGTCTAACTTAAGTGTGACAGAAGGGTACCTTGATAATGTTCCCAGTACCTATAGCTCAATGGAGATTGTTTCAGAAAGTGAAATTGATAAGATAAGTGATACCAAAGAATCAGTTTCAACATCTGAATTAGTTGTAAGGGATACGACCCAGGTTTATGAATCAGAGGAAGTGACAAGTGCTTTGGCAGATTTTGATCATTCCAATACAAAGACAGTAGAAAGCTGCTTGGATGGCAGTTTGTCTGTGAATGAAATGACCATACAGCCTGATGAAGACACTGATAGCATGCTCATAGAGAATGACAATTCGCTTGAGAAAGATGCAGAAATTACACCGAGTGATGAGAACACAATGACAGAAAGTTCCTCTAGCTCAGTTGTTAAGACAATGTTAGAGGATGCAATGGAAGACAACACAAAGCATGAAGAATGTGACAGCCATTCCCACAGCTCCAGTGACAAGTCAGACTTTGTGAAATCAGAGTTCAGTGATAAGGGTCATGAATCAGGGGATGAGATTGACACAACAACCTCTTCTGACATTGAAATCATTTCCACACCCACACCTAATGGAGATCGTGATCGGCCATTTGATCTTTCTCCATTAAAAATTGCTCTATCTCGGTCTAATCGTCACAGTGGTCGCACACACAGACGGACAGACAGCCAGTCGAGCTCCAGTACTAACAGTAAACCTGAACAGATGAGCCCAGGGCGAGACCTTGAGTTCTCTGATGATGCTCAAGACCATACCCTTTTAGATCTGGGAGGTCAATTCCATCAGGGCAACGAGGAAACCAGTAAGTAACAGTGCAGTCATACGTAAATACAGCATACAATTGAAAAGTCACAGAATAGTTCAAAGTATACTTTAGCTTTAGGATGTATTATTTTGAGGACATGAATGAGTTGTGTTTGAAACCCAGTCAGATCATAAATACTGTCACCTTCCGTGTTCAGGGCTGGAACTTTGTGCATTATTATCAGTCATGATTTATTAGAGAGGCTGTTCTGATTTCCACTGTCTTGTCATGAATTCACATTAGATAAATTTTAATTTAAAACATTTTAAGTTTTACCACTGGTATTTGAATCAGTTTTCTGGATTTTATTTCAGATCGACAGAGAGAGAGGCGAGAACAGTCCCCGGAATACAAGAACACCAACCCTTATGAAAGTGAAAAGCTCCTCAAGGTAATTCAATGTTCACAACCTTCCCACTTAAAAATGAATGTATCTTATTGACTTGTTGTTAAACTTATGAAAAATAGTTCTCAACAGTAACGACAATAACCTTTATGTAATTTCACATTTTTATTGTGTCATTAAATTTACAGTTGAACTTACATATACATGTATGACTGTTGTATAATACTATGACCTCCTATTCTGATGATTAATAAATGTCATACTGCCTTGATAAAGCATTTGGTGAACCTGGAAAAAGAGTTCTCCTTTTAAGGTTGTGTTAAGGACTCTACCGCTAGTCAGGGGTAAAATTTTGCCTTTTTTTTTTTTTTACCTTTCTGAAATCTTCTTTTCATAATCTTGATAATGCAAAAAAAATTGACAAAAAAATTAAGTATTTTAGAACGTGTTTTTTTAGATTTAAGTTGTATAATGTGTGCCTCAAAGATTATGTGTATCGGATATTTTACATATATTTTTTATCAATTGTGCAAAACTTGTATTTAGAAAAACCCTATGACTGTTTTTTAGTTTAAATACTCGACTACAAAGACATGGAATTTTGAAGAAAAAATCTCCAGCCACCTAAGAAAAATAAGAGTTCTGAACAGAGGTCTATTTTTTTAAATTATTTGAGGTTTTTCTTTATTTATGCCATTCTAAAATAAATTGAATCATAGTATAACATTGTATTCAGAATCTCTTCTTTCTAACTATATGTGGTCTTAATATAAACATCCTTTGGAAATCACCGCAAAAGCCACGAGAAGATAAGGGTCGCATGTTTTACTCCTGACTAGCGGTATAGTCCTTAATTAGGCTGTGATCAGACTATAGATGATTACACATAATATATATTCCCGTGATATAATCAGTTGATATAGACTTGCACCATGTTCTTATGGTACAAAATATTTTCTATTGCATTGTGTATAGTCGAAAAAAACAAATTTCTCTTCTCAGAAATATGATATAGCCAATTTAAATACTGTCTCATAACTAAAACACAGTGAAAACATGAATGTAAAATGACTTGACAACTGTACAACCTCGTTAACATTTCCCTCTGCGACTAACATTGTCTCACGTAAGTTATCTCTCTTAAAACTGTTCGCTGTGGAACCAATCAGTGTTCTTCCGGAAATACAATCCGAGTAATATTTTCGAAGAGACCATTTTGTTTTCTAATCGAGTGTCCAGCAGTCTAACTCACATGTATTATATGGCCTGAGATGATCCATCGGTTTCAATTTATCGACGTCCTTGTGTCAGTGTGATTAATTTTTATAAATATAATATTGCCTATTCATAATCGTTACAGGCACTGAAAGATGTTTGCCTACTGGGAAAAATGTCATAATTGTAACTTATTTCTAGCTTTGTTCTTGAAATTGCACTGTTACAAATCCTTGAACCAGAGGCATTTGGTAATTTACCAAGACGCGGTGTTGGGTAATTTGCCATATTTAAGGATTTTATTTATCATCAAATTCTAAGTTTTTATGTGAATAAATAAAGCGTAGATAAACATGTATACATATTGTATGATGTAGGCTCGCGTTCTAATTGTCATAACTCAAACAATTTCAGTATACCATTATGTTCTATCAATTATTAATGGTGACATTTAGAACCTTGCCCTGTTGAGACGAATCGTGGAGTACTTGTTTCTGTAATATCATACCAACACTCACTGTAAAGATCTAGAAGGCTTAAGCACAATTGCCATGGTAGCGTAATAGTGGTAGTAAAAAGGGTTTATTGGCTAGCCCATCTGATGGATACTGACAAATCAACATACATACATTTCACGACAATAGAAGTGCAAACTCAAGGCCACTCCACCATTAATGACGGAAAACGTTTAGGATATTTTTGGGGACTTCTCTATAAATAGTGATCGACCACTTGGAAGCACCTTTAGTTTTATTTTACTCCTATTCATTTCACAAAATAGAACTTTAACGGTAATACTCTTTTTCTTCCTTTTCGTGAGTTCCTTGACCATTCTTAGCTTGCCTGTACGAATTAAGAGGAGCTTATATTGTACCCTTGGCGTCGGCGTCATCCATGTAAAGGCTTCTGTAATAAAATATACCAAGGAAATTTCTCTGAAATTTTACACACAGTCTGCCTGACCGGAAAGGAAGAGATTAATCAGATTATATGAAATTCTGTTGCATATTAATTATGCTTATTAAGTGATACCGTTTAAGAGGAAATGGTGTCTAATTTGCTTTAAGCACTGTATATCCAAATTGAATAGCCCGATTGTCTAAAAAAATTGGGCAAATGTAACACAACATGGGAGGAGAGGGATGTCATCAGTTCAGCTCATTATATGCATATCAATTACTTTAACGAGTTTTTTCTAGTAAATTTGAGTTAAAATTTGTGTTAAGCAACGTATGTTCAAATTGAATAGCCTGATTGTCCTAAAAGGTTTAGGCAAATGTCCCACAACATGAGAGGAGAGGGATATTATCTGTTCAGCTCATTTTATGCATATCAATTACTTTAACGATATTTTCAAGTAAATTTGCGTTAAACACCACAACTCCACATTGAAAGGCCATATTATTCTGATATTTTGGGTAAATATTACACAACATGACATGATATTATAACTATACGCCTATTAATTATTCTAACGAGCTGTATACAGACATATTAATTAATTTTGCATTGTTACCTTAAAGGCAATAGGAATGGAATCTCTTTCATTGGCGGAACAGGCGTGCTCTTTGGCAGCCTTGCTGTCAAGTATATTTATCTTTTGCGTTACACATATACATTTTTCTTTGAACATTCTGTCTTTCTTGTTGCAGGAGTAAAGATGACGGGCCAGGTGTCTTGTACAAGCATCATGCTGTTGGTGGCCATATTGTCAGCATTAATAACTTCAACACACGGTAAGTCGCTTGTTTCGAACAAACAACTACAAATGAATAGATTGGTAACCAACTCAACACAATGCAGAATAAATGGAGATAACCTACTTCCCATTCCATCAGCACGGTTTATCGAATAGATCGGTTTATTGCATAAAAAACACGTGGCATTTTGGTTATGCAATAAAGCGGGTTCGACTGTACGTGTTTTCGACACATACGGTGCTTTTGTATAAAAGCAACTGTCGGAATGATTATCATTTTAATGTCAGTATATATATATACACTCATGTACCTTTTTTATTAGCTGATATATGCACACTTTTGTCAACAGGGTTATTGTGATGTTCAGTTGGTATTATATGTATCTTACCTACACCAAATGTCTTACAGTGGTTAATTGAACTTCGATTCAAACATGCTTTAAAGCATTGCCCTACACTCTTAAAAATAATGGTTCTTTGAGGGTTCTTTAGAAAAGATGGAACCATTACGACAAAAAGGAGAAATACTTGGAACAGTTGCTGTGAGGTTTCCATACAGAACCATAAAGGGTTCCACCAGAGCCATGACTGAAGATCCTTAAAGGGTTTCATTAGAGCCATATTTTTCTAAGAGTGTACGATTAAAATAAAATCAAACGATTGAGGATTCACTTGACGTTCGGACATGTTTTCGGTACATGCGGCACAAAAGAAATTATGATTTTCTGGCTCCCAGGTAATTAGCACCAAAACGTCTGATACTCCACCATAATTATCGTCTCCTTTGTTAAACTCTTCTATGTGTTGTACAGAAATACAACAAAATTTCAAGAAACTAAGGAAACGAATATTGAGTAATCAAACTGATATTTGTATATATAGGGAGAAGGGCTCGTAAGTTGAAAGAACTTGTCCCAAATCCCTATTGATCATTTGTGCCAATAAAAATAAGTTTAAAACAAACGAATATTGAGACTATCGTCTTCTTATATTTGTGGGAAACAGAAAGAAGAGTTTAACAATACACGCAAGAGTTAAAGACGATAGAGCTGTTCCATTTACAAGTTTCATGAACATGTTTCAAAGTTAAGGGATGGAAGCAATGTCAAGCAATTTACTCAGCAACGTAACTCAGAATGGACTGTGATGGAATAACGTGTGAACGTATAGACAGTCCAATGCAGGGTTTTCCGGTTATGACGTTACAACAACAGATTGACGTCTCTTTGTGAAATACCGTTACCGCTTTATGGCAAGGGAGGGCAAATCCACGATTTTTTACATGGGCGGTATAGGGAATATTGCAAATTAATAGGTAAACGTAAATAAAACAATATGAATTTCTTTTTCAAATAGCTTAAAATATAATTTTTTGCAAAAGTTACAATTTTTAAGCTATATTTTCCTGAAAACCAACAACACGCAATGTTAAAGTATAGGCA
>JAQQZZ010002545.1:0-11956 GCA_030265115.1 Mopalia vespertina
ACACCTCGTCAAAATGATGACAGAGGTCTTAAAAAACCTAACTATGACCGCTATCGAGGGGTTAAACCCCTAATCAGTAGTCTGTCACATCAACCACTTAGACATGATTGCCGGCATGGATGGCATTTTCTAAAATTTCTCACAAACAGTGAAGTTGCAATACGAATTTCCCGCTAACATACTGAACACACAGGAAGCCTAAGCATGATGCTTTAACAGAGCTCACGGTGTAACATTTAGGGTAATTTGTAACAAACAAACAATTGTCGTCTTTATTTTTATCATATTCGGGATCAGTGCATTTTTTTAAAACAAGTTTGTGCAAGAAAGCTCATATTACAGGGTTGATATCATACGATCTCTCAGGAACAAGAGGTACAATGTAGGCCTGAAGTATAGGTGTATGTTATACATGTATCCTGTGAATATATATATGGTGTGAACGATGCAACTGCAGAGCTCAGCTGAGGAGAGCCCTCGGATACTGTTTGGCTAAATATGCACTAGCAAAGATATGGTCTAATAAGACAACATATTTGTCTGTCTAACAGCAGAACCTTTTTTAATTTTGCTTGTCTAGTTTCCCACACATATTAGGAATTTTCCCTAAAATGTGGCTACTGTGTCAGACTTTTTTCAGCCATGACCCCAGGCCACAAAGTTGCAAGGAAAAATGTAAAGGCCTTTTTATGTTAGGCTCTCAAAGAAATCTGTGGCCAAAAATACTGAACTTGTGATTTTAAGAATCATGTAAAACAAAATAATAAAAAAGGATCAAAATGTGCAATGAAATTAAGACAAATTGTGGTTAGATACTGGTGCAAAAATATTTGTGTTATTTTGAAAACAATTTCGAGAAAACCCTAAACCATAATTATAAAATTGAAAAAATATATGATAAAAGTGGAAAATACATTGAGCAATCATAATTCAGCAATGAAACTGCCCATAAGACATTTTAAGATGGTCACAGTATAAAACAGATTTAAAATAAACTTACCAATCTCTAATTATGAATTTAATTCTTTCACACATTGATGGAAACTGAAAATAAAATGAATACCTAACTTAATAAGGAAATCTCATGTTTGTTGCACTCTTCAAACAATGAATATGTTTCAACTTGAAGTGGCTTTATTTTGCTTTTCTTTTCGTCACAATTATTTTTAATTTGAAAAACACAGAATGCACTAGGGGGGGTGACGACAAATCTAGTCACCTACAGTTACAACAAAAAAAGATAAGTAAAGAACACAAACATGCATGCTGCCATTAAACACATTTTCTAATTTGACAAAGTAAGAGAACACAAAAAGTCTTCCTTTTACAGTTCACTCTACGTATAAATAATAATACAATACTAAAAGCTTACCCTCAACCCAAGGCGAAGTTCCTGGTTCCATTCTGGGTGATCATTACAATACATAATCTTTGACCTCACCTGAGAAAATTAACAGCTCTACTATTAAGGACAACATTGTGGGAAAACATGAAATAAACCCTGCATTGCATTAGGTTATTTTTTTTATTCAGAATTGCCAAAAATATAAGAAATGTTGTAGTTATCCAGAATGTAATACAAATAATAATTGCATTTTTTATATGTTGATCAGCAGGATTAAATCCTAATCAAATCCAATTTCTTGATGTTCTAAAAAATCCAACTATTCTGCATCTTAAAGTTTATTTAAGATATTTGGTAACAGGCTGTACTATTAAAGTCAATTACATGTTGGTTATCAGTTATATTTTAGATCTATTAGTAAAGTACTGTCACACTTCATTCTCAAAACATCTGCATTGTTGATTGAAGTTGACATTCTACTCAATGATATTCAGTTATATGCGAATGCTTAGTTAAGACATGATACATACTGCCCTGAGCCACCCATTCATTATTCCTATCCACTTCCATCAACGTAGGGTTATCCTATGGTATAATCACCATTAAATAAAGATTTTTTAAATTTGAATAATTTTTTACCTCTTTGCCAGCAAATGAGAAGACAAAGTAGGGATCAACCAACTCCTTCTGTTCTTCACCAATACTTAATACCTTCTTTACTCCCTCGAAGAAAGCGGTATCCACTGAGGAAGAAGGGAGATGTTAATTAAAGAATGGGATGTGAAATTTAAAAAATTTAATATTCACTTTTGAATAAACATCAGGACAGTTCTGAATGTTTGTTTGCTTGATTGGAGTTTAAGGTTGTGCTGGAGTCGATTTTAGGGTGTGTCACTGGCAAGAAAACCACTGAAGAACCTGAACATGGTGTGGTAAGACACAAAGAGTGAAATTATACAGTGTGAAACGACACTACATTAGGTTTGGGTTGTTCAGAGCTTGGACACCACCTGTCCTGGAATACAAAATGTAGGTTGATTGATTGATTGATTGATTGATTGGTGTTTAATGCTGTGCTTGATGGTATTTCACTTACTTGACGGCGGTGTATTCCAACAATAATTCACACTAGCACAAGCAAGATGTGAAGTGTTTCCATAATGATGGAAAGTTAGTTTTCCTGCAGTGCTAATTAAAAACAGCATTGCTACTCTCCATACAAACTGCTCTTAGCCAGAGGGCTACTGGTAAAGGAACCACCGTCTAATGACCTGTTTTTAAAACACTGAGCCTAAAACCCTTTGAAACATCACCGGATGGATACATTGACTTGAAAACTATACACAGTCGATTTCTCATGATAGTCACTTTCACCGAGAAAAAATTATTTTATTATATATTCATTTTTAAAAAACAATCAAACTTCCACAGGGATTTCGATTAATCAAAAATAATATCTAATGTTCTAGATCAACTCCGAGAGATAAGTTTCAAATAAATTTTGATCTCGAGGAGTTGGTACCCTACAGACATCTTGGGAGAAGATAATGACGATTTAAATGGTATATAAAATATGTGATAAATATGAAGCAAATACGATACAAAATTTTTGCTTCTTTTCTCATTTTAAATTTCAACAGAAGTAGCATGATGTTATTGGCAAAGCCACATAAAATAAATCTAGTTCTGTACTAAGATTTGGTGAACTGAAATGTGAAAAATGTGAATATGGTACATTTATAGTAGAAATGAAGGCCTTTCACACAAATCCCTTTCAGGTAGAATTCTGCAAGGGTTATGCCTTGGCAGTGAAAAAGTACTTTTCTCAGTGAAGCTAAACCTAACCTCCTGACATACATACAAAAAATATTACATTATATTTAATTATTAAACAATATTTTTATTTTTATTATTTATTAATAGACATCATTGTGTCCATAAGACTAACTTTTTGTAAAATTATAGTCCACAAAAGTGTGGAAATTCTGTGGATCCTGAACAAACTGTCCTGGTGCTATGAAATAAATTATAAGATATACCACAACACATACACCATTTATTAGTAGGTCGCATTCAGTTTTATAATCATCCCAGACACTATGTTTAATGCTATTTCATTTATTTGATGGTGGTGAACTCCCAAAATGAAATATCTACACTTACATAACCATAAAAGTTTTTTGCTCAGTTAGAAAATAATGTTCTGTACTTGCAAAATTCAGCTTGTCTTTTGCTGATTGATTGATTGATTATTTGGTGTTTTATGCCGTGCTTAAGGGTATTTCACTTATATGACAACACTGTATTACGACAATAATGGACACTAGCACAATCAAAATGTGAATGGTTTCCATAATGTTGGAAAATTAATTTTCCTCCAGTGATATTAAATAAAGACACTATGGTATTCTTCAAACTGCCCTTTATAGCCAGAGGGCCATACTGACCTTTGCCATCCGATATTAAATAACAGGTAAGTCATAATAAACAACATACTTCTAGGAATGTCCTCAGCTCTGTACAGTTTAAGTGTAAAGGTGGCAGGTCTCAGTTGAACACCAGCTGGTCTCAGTAAATTCCTGTTGTATGAAAATAAGATAGATCATGAACAATTGATTTATTGATTGATTGGTGTTTTACCCCATGCTTAAGGGTATTTCACAGGCATTTGAGGTCGATGTATTCCAAAAATAATTGACACCAGCACTAGCGAAATGTGAAGCGTTTCCATCATCATAATCATTTCCACATCAAGTTGTCTTGTACAACATTGTCTGATTGGTTTAAATCATGTTAATAATTGTATAAGTATTTTTGAATTTTATGATTGTATTGACTTGAGAAAGGCCCCGGCATGTGGGCCGAAAGTTTGTATAATTAAATGATTACGTGGAGTAGCTCAGGAGTTTGTGTTTTTATCTATTTAGTTTCCATAATGTTGGAAAATTAATCTTCCTCCAGTACTAGGTAAAGACAGCATTGCTACTCTCCAAACAAACTGCCCCTTAACCAGAGGGCTGTTGATGAACAAAAACAAGACATTTTGGATTATTTGGAAAACCAAGAAAATTAACTGAACTAGATTAATTACAACACTGATAAGAGCAGCTGGTGATATGGATTTCATGGAAAATTGAAATTGGATTTTATCTTTGATTTTGATCATTATAAAGCACAACAAAGGACACAAGTTCATTATGTGTGTCAAAATTTGTTGACTTAAATCATGAGACTGGTCTCTGTCAGTGGTCCAATCCATAGCTTAAGGCTATCAGTAGGAGACCAATTGCAAGATTACAAACAAGTTTGATCCCTTATGATTAGTGGCCATCAGTGTCAAGTTGTGTTGTAAAATTGACGCATACGGTGTGATTTTTAATCAGCCACAGATAATGGCTTGTGGCACAAACGTATTCATGTTTAAGGATATTTCACATGAACATGTATGCAGATGATGTACACCTTCAGTAATTAACCAAATTAACACAACCATAAAATCCGATGTGTTTTACCGTGTTGAAAAAATGAATGTTGACACTAATGGCAACAAAGAAAAACAAGACAATCAAAATACAAAAACATCACAAAAAAGATAGGCTTCATGTTTCCCCTTAGCTTGAACCATGCACCAACACTGTACAGGACTGTGAAGTCAAAAATAGTGAAGGAGAAATATTTATTGCAAGTTAACCAATTCTGTTTAGGATACAAAAAACGTTAATTTTTGCTTGTGCTGAAAAGATCAATAAAGCTTAGTGACAGTATCCAACCTTTGTCTTGAGTTCTTTCGTCTTTGCTCGCCACAAAAGACGATAAAACACTACACCTGTCATCTTGAGTCGATGTTCGTTCTATCGAAGACAATGGCAAGACGATCATATCAGGTGTAACTGAGTAACCTCTGCCGGATCTGCCCTGCCAGTGGTCCATGTAATCCTACACAGCGGTAAAGCTGCACTAAACATAGTGCAACTATATACATTGCTCCCATGTGTGTAATAAGCTACCCAAACTGATGTTGTAGATATAGATTTTTTTATATATAAATAATCTGACAAATTCATTCTGAATTTTGTTGTTATTGCCCGTTGTTGTTGTTAAGCCCTTCTCGTGGGCCTATATGGATTTCGCAGCCCGCCAGTCACATCCTCTGTCTTTATTTCACCGGCTTACAGTAGCTTACCATTTGGATGTTTATAACATTGTTGTCACAGCCTTACTGCATAGATATGATTTTATTTGAATCAAATTTTTTTAATCTAATTTGACCGGACACTCCCACATGAAGACAGCCTCTCTTCCCCCCGTCATGGCGTCTTCTCAGTCTGCCGTCTCCTCACCAGGCGATTGTCCTGTCATATTATTGTCAATAACTCAAACAGCAGATTTCACTTTTAATCCGACTGCACGTGGTCACATTTTATGTAATAACTAAATAAATCAAGTTGGAGGTGACAAAGTTATAATCACATGATTGTACTACGGCTTACCTTATTTTGATTATATTACAATTAATTATGAATGTTGAATTTCTCACAGTTCTTTATTTGCAGTGTTTGTGAAAAACATGAATTTGGCGTTTATATTTATCAGAATGAAATATTCTAGAATAACTCAAAGTTTGTTTTGCGTTTAATTATACTGGTTGGTTGGTTAGTTGATTGATTGATTGGCTGCACATTGGTTTTAACATAAAACTTATAACAGAACACATACACAATACAGAAATAGGTTGTTTTGGAGTTGTGATTTATTGGCCCTGTGACTTTGCTGCGTTTTAGTCAGATCTTTCGTTTATTTGTGCCACGTAGGTTTGGGTTATGTTGATTATTTCCATATTTTAAAACAACAGCAAACTTTCTGTTAATTATAAAATATCAAACGTAGCATGGAGTACTATAACATATATCCCATGCATCCTTTTCTCGTCTTCATACCTCTTTTTATTCGTCTTCTGTCAATGCTGTCGTCTTTGCTCAATGCGGTCGTCTTTGATCTGAGTATAGTCTTGAGACAGTATTTGGTCGAATTAATTGATTGAATGATTGTTGTTTAACGCAGTGCTTTGGCCGAAGTGAAATTAATAAATAAGTACGAGTATATGAAGGCCAAAATGACGATGCTCAAAACGGGAGCAACAAAAAAAAAATTGCACTGGTATCCATGCCTCATTAAATACAAGAAAGGGTGAAAATTCATAATATTTTTCCATTTATTTCTTAACAAGTATATTCTATGATAAAAAAATGCAAACAAGGTTGTCAAGCAACATATATATAAATTTCTTGTACAGTCGGATAATGTAGACTATGAAAGCATTACTACGTCTGTTTCATCGGGAATAAATCGATGTAGACTACATAAAAAATACTGATAATCTAATATTCATTCCTTTTTTGTCATGAAATTTGAGATCTGAAAGTACATGTAATGATTTTGTGTTTCTACCATCATTAGACATGTGTGAGTATATGCCGCTCATGAACTTTAGACAGTCTGCACTGTGCACTGTTGTTGTAATTTCACTGCAGGGGGCTACTTCCTGATCAATGTGTCTGGACTTGGGCGTGTGCCCTGCATAGACTAAGCTTGCACAGCATGTGCTCTAGCTTAACCTGTCAGGGAAATGTGCTGCCATAGTCTTGAAAGTCTACACAAGACAATTGGAGCACGAACGAAGGTTGGATACAATCCCTTAATGTCACAAGAACTGTCATATATCCTGTTTTATACTAAGATATGAAAGGGTGATGAGCCAATTTGCTTGTTCCTATAATAAAGATTGAATCGAATTGAATTGTATATCAATAATTGATAATTTAATAGCTTGATTATGTCTTGAACTTACGATTCAATATCCTCAGAGTCATCTTGTGTGGCTTGTTTGATACTCTGTGCAAAATATAAAATGAAACATTATTAGTAAAGGAACAAATGCCAAAGTGAACAAATATAAAGTCTGGTGAAAGAATACAAGATTCTATCAAATAAACAACTCATAATGTAGCTCGTATGTATTGTGAAGCTTTAATCCATGTGAAGTAATGTTTTTGATGAGATATATGGTCGGAAATTCAGGTTATAATTCTGGTGTTTAAATTCTAGCTTTTCTAAATTCTTATCAGGACATATTTCTTGAATTCGAGTTGGTGGAGCCTATCAAGACTGGAAAAGGAGGCTGGCTCGTTGGTGAATGAGACTTGTTCGTTGGGAATGAGACTTGTTCGTTAGGAACTTGTTTGCTGGGGAATGAGACTAGTTCATTAGGAAATAAGGTTTGTTCGTTGGGGAATGAGACTTGTTTGTTGGGGAATGAGACCTGTTTGTTGGGGAATGAGACCTGTTTGTTGGGGAATGAGACCTGTTTGTTGGGGAATGAGACTTGTTCATTGGGGAATGAGACATGTTTGTTGGGCAATGAGACCTGTTTGTTGGGCAATGAGACAACTTCGTTGGGAAATGAGACCTTTTTGTTGGGGAATGAGACTTGTTCTTTGGGGAATGAGACTTGTTCATTGGGGAATGAGACTTGTTCATTGGGGATGAGACCTGTTTGTTGGGGAATGAGACCTGTTTGTTGGGGAATGAGACCTGTTTGTTGGGGAATGAGACTTGTTCCCTGGGGAATGAGACCTGTTTGTTAGGGAATGAGACTTGTTCGTTACAGAATGAGACTGGTTCATTGGGGAATGAGGGGAATAGCTTTCCCAGCCCAATAAGCGAGGGTCCAGGGGCTGCCTAGGCCCAATAAGCTCTGAAAGTGTGTGATTTATGTTTTATCAAAGTATAAAAAAGCCGTCTTTTTTTAGCCATCTGACGCTAATTCATCCTTACCATCTGAATAGTGCAAGAATAAGAAATATACCATATGAATTGTTAGCATTTGTGGTATAATAAAGGGATCGACTACATAGGCTAGCCCAAAAATGTCAAAATTCTGTGATCCAGTAATCGATATTTTGTATAGGGCCCATTTGGTTGTTTAATTGGGTGTTTAACTTGGTACTTAATGTTTTAAAAAGTGTAATGCAATCTAAATTCAGTTGTTTATCATTTTTTCGTAATATACCAAATACAATTTTCTTGAAGAATTACATTTTCCTGCCAGCTGAAAAATTTTGAAGAAAAAAATAAAAACAAATAAAAAGATAGGCCTATATATTTTTTATTATGAAACAAGTCAGAAACAACCATTTTGTTATTTTTTAAAAAATTAATTTTCATGATTTTTTTTAACTATCCTTTAAGCCATTTGTATTGTGAAAGTAAGGAGGCCTACTTTTCCCATAATATTGCAAATGGATTTTCATTGAGTAGGTAGATTTGATAATACTTGTTATTTTCTTTTATGAAAATAATGTCAAATGAGAGCAGACACTCAAATTTACTATGTATAATACACTAAAACTAAATTGTGTTTTGTTTGTTTCTATTTTTTAAATTCATTTAATTTCATATTAACAAGTTTTAAAGCCTTACAAGTCTTCCTTGTATAAATGGCCTGTCCCTTTGGGAGACATGTTATAATGCCGTGTCTTTAAGTTACAGACATTTGTCAGTTTCTAAAACCAAAATTTATACTCCCTAATATAAAATGCCCTAACTGGACCCAAAAATATTTAAAAAATTCACTGCTATAGCCATCACTCCCCGGTGTTTTGTTTAGTTTTTGTTTCTTGAAAGCCGTTAGTTTTTCCCCCTTCAATACTTAAAGACAGTTAGACTGTTCAGAAGTTCAGAAGTTTTCCAAGTCTATTTTTAAAAATCGATTTCTTGAAGATTTATGTCACTACACAAGTCTAATTCCAACTTTTCAATTTTATTAATAAGTTCAGATTCTATTCTTTTACTTTTCCTTTTTAACTTAGTACCGAGCATTGCCGCCAATCGCTAACAGAACACACTTTAAGCACATTGCATAGTGATCATTTTCAATGATTTTATTTTGTGAGTGGTTTCATTTCCAAACAATTCAAAGAAAAGATAATAGAATCAAGGTTTAACTGCCACATTCAATAGCCTTTGTTATGAGAGCGGTTTCCTATTAAGTATTTTTTAACTAGGTGTGTAGGCTAAATGTGCAGACTCTTATTATAGGCCTATGATCTTATACTAATTATTTAATTTCATAATGATGTCATGAGTAACGTGTTGTTTTAACTTTTATATTTGATGTACGAATAGCAAAGTACGAAGTCAGCATAAAAGACAAAGGAGGTAACTATACTGTTTAGATGATGTTACTGTAGGTTTACCCAATTACGTTTACCTTCCTCTGTCAGTTAAAATGCAGCCAAATTTTCAGGCAAGGCATTTTAATTTCTGGAAATTAAAATGTCAGTCATTATACTTGCCCTACAGGCAACCAAGATTTTAAATATTTCGCAAACCACTGCATTATGCTCTAAAAATTGGACTAGAATTGAGGATTCATAGCTGGAAAAAAAAAAGTGGATTACAAAAAACAGGTTACGCTATTTCAGATAGGTTACGCAAAATGATTTTGCGAGACCCATTTAGGCTTCATATTGCGCTGTAGGTGCGAAAAACAAATTGCTTATTTATCTCGGAATAGTCATTTTAAAAAAAAGTACACCACCGTCTACAGTATCATAAAGGCCACATTTAAAGAGGTTTAAAAAGTCAGCTGCAATTATCTTCAGAAGGAGAGTCACAAAGGGGATTTTGATCAGACATCTGAGACCAACATAGTACAACGGCAGCAGACACAGGAAATTGGATGGCCATTTTTTATAAAATATTGAAAATATAGGAGTATTTCACAAAATATAGGAGAATATAGGAGGTTTAAAAAATTATGGGAAAATATAGGAAGACTATGACCCCTGCAAGATTAAGATCGAGGAATGAAACTTGTTTGTTGGGGAATGAAACTTGTTTATTGGCAAATGAAACTTGTTCGTTGGGGAATGAGACTTGTTCGTTGGGGAATGAGGTTTTTTAATTGGAAAACGAGACTTGTTCACTGGCAAATGAGGCACATTTGTTATGGAAATAGGTCTGTTCATTGGGGGAAATGGGGCTGTTTATTGGGGAAGGAGGCCTGTTCATCGGGGAATGATGCCTGTTCATTGAGAATAATGCCTGTTCATCGGGGAAGGAGGCCTGTTTGTTGAATAACTCACATACAGTGTTACATGATTTTGAGGTATTTTTCTACCCTTAGCCAGAGGGCTTGTCATCAGTTGGGAGATACTTACAGGTGCCTCGTCTCCTGGACCCAGTACTGTAGCACAGATCTTCAGGTAACCTTTAGCACCCGCCATGTTATCTTCAGGGTCACTCAGTAACAGCCATTTGTTAATGAAGGAATGTTGGGGCTCGTCATACACCATACCTATATCACACTGTGGAGAGAAAGACCAGCTATATAGTATTACAGTACATTGAATTCATCCGTGGTCAAAGTCATAATTGAAAAAAAAATAAAAATAAAAATAAAACAGAAAATTAAGGTCTTGAAGTAATCCTTTATCCACAGCAATATCAGTTTCACTTAAAGAGTCCAAATGTAAATTTGCTTTAGTTTCAAATATATAACAGCATTTTAACAAATAAATCTATGTTTTCTAGAAAATCCTTATGCTCTAAAACTGAAAAATGTGTCATCTGTCTCCCATACTCAAATTATTAGTTTTATGGACAATTTTTTGGGGACTTAAATGAAGAACAAACAATGGTTCCGAGTAAACATATTCATGTACAATATCATTATTAAAGAAACAGACTTATGGTGTTTTGCGCCGTGCTCACTGGTGTTTCATGGTGCCCATCAATTCTAACCAATAGCCACTCTAACAACAATTAATGGGAATTTTTTTCTCGCTGTATTAAACAATTAATGATCCTCATGTGCCAAATATAACCAATTTAACTGCTTGAAATATACTGCCCTTAGCCTAAGGGCTTTTCAGTGGGATGATATAAGCATACCTTAAATGAGCCAATCAATGCATCAGATCTGAGACGTCTTGAATTGAACACCTGTTAAGTGTTTGGAGAAAAAACGGAAATAAAAATAAAGCAAGGTAATGTCAAAATTATAGCACAAAAATATATATTAAATAAAAATCTGATCAACATTTCTTAAAAAAAAAATTGTCAAATTGGAATTGGAATTGATTTTGTTTGTTTGTTTGATTGAGGTTTAATGTCATACTCAAGGGTATTTCAATTATACATGTATGAAAGAATTTCCATTTCACATGTTTCCTTGCCTATATTGATCGTAAACAGAGAGGATTTGTTATCAAAACCACCATGACAATTGCTGGAGCCCCATCATGTGACTAACTCATATATGTGATGGTTGACAGATGGACTCAAAGCAGTATACAGTACATCAAAGTAGGATGTCTAGCTGACACGCCAACCAATAAGCCATGGCCAAAGGCCAAAATTAGAATTGATTGTTTGTTTGTTTGTTTGATTGGGGTTTAAAGTCGTACTCAAGGGTATTTCACTTATGACGACGTGCCAGCCCAATGGGTGACGGAAACCACCCTCGAGACAGCTGGCAACAAACAAAGACAAGACAGGACAAATACAGGACAATAACAGGACGCAATACAGACACCACAAACAGATCGG
>JAQQZZ010002556.1:0-11956 GCA_030265115.1 Mopalia vespertina
GACAAGAACATACATGATTTACTGGCAGCAATACATACTACCACAATGTAGACCGATCAATGACAAGAACATACATGATTTACTGGCAGCAATACATACTACCACAATGTACACCGATCAATGACAAGAACATACATGATTTACTGGCAGCAATACATACTACCACAATGTAGACCGATCAATGACAAGAACATACATGCATACACAAAAGCATCTCCTGTCGTCTATTGTGTTTTCTGTTATATACACACTGAAGGGTTTTTGTGTGTTCATAATTGAAAATCTAGTTGGGCCTTTATCAAGTAAACCGTCATTTTAATGCACTTATTTACGATTTAACGTCTCATTAAAATTATTAAAGGGTCGTGAGCCTTCCGGACATTGTTTCTGTTTACCGCACTAACCTTGTGGTTTTTGAAGATAAAGAATGTCTGTATGAAGACAAAGACAACGTGTAAAGAATATACGACCAGGAAGATGTGACTTCGACAGGTGCTCGACGAGGAACCAGTCTCAAAATAAGAGGAGATGTGAAATCCGTCCAAAGTGACGCTTCCGATGCTAAACACTGAAAGAACCAACAAAAAAAGACTCATTCAACTTAATCAAAACTAGAGTTATTCTGAGACATAATTATATCAGCTGTAGGAACAAACAAGCGTAATCTCAAGAAAGTAAACATTATTGGCAACTTCATAGAAATAAAAAAGGAAAGAAATTAGCCTCATGACCATATGTCTACAGATAGAACTGGCAATGTCAAGTCTACTGTACGCGGCAATTCTCTACTATAGCAGTGCTCAATATTAGTCCTGGCTGGACATAAGATTACACTATAACGTTTAAATTGGATTGATTTTCAAATGTGTTTTTTCTTGATTCACATCACTGGACTTTAGTGGAGAATCTTGTGTTTGGTTCAAGTACCAGAGTAGGACAATTCATCCTTAATCAATACTGTTTGCAGACTTCGTGTCGATGGTAGTCGTCTTGCAAACATTGGAGATGTAATATGGACATGTCGGAGTGCAGTCAAGACTGTTGATGTAAAGTCATCCTGATTACATGTAGACATAACTTCAAGTCAAAAGATACACTTCGATGAAAAGCTAGTTGCTTTTATTGACTTTCAAAAGCTACATCAATGAATAAATGGATGCTGTGGTGAATACACAGCTGGATTTGGTCAGTGAAGTATATCTTTTCTAAGGTGTATATGAGTTTTATTGAATATCTTTCAGGTAAACTGATGAATAAGTTATCAGTCCCTTAGGGAAAGAGAGAATTAATCAATGTCACATTGAAAAGAGAAGAGAGAAAGGGACAGCCATGTGCGTAACCCCTTTTAGAGTAAACCACATTTGCTTTTCATACAAATAACAATGTGATGATAAAGTGAATAGAGAGTACTTGCCGATGGCACCAAGGCGAAGGTAGAAGTTGATGCCGTCACCGACATGAGCCACGCTCCCCTCGGCGGGTAGAGTGAGGCGCCCACGAAGCGAATCGTCTGGAAAGGGACTACACTCTCTGATCTTATCCACATCGGTCAGTCTGTCATCGGAGTCCCTCTCTGGGGATTCAGCGTTACTTCGTCTCACTGAATAGCGGATGTTATAATCGTAACGGTTTGTCTTCACGCCCCACAAGAGACAGCCTTGGAGATAAATTAATACAACCAGCGACAGGAAATACAGATAGATCTGGAAAGCCTGAAAGCCGAAAGAACATTTGCTGGTTTATAATTTAATAAATTAAAATTATTAGAACATCTTCCATTTATAACCTCTCAGCGGTTACGAACATGATTAGCTAAATATAACAAGAGGTAGATGCGCTTTGTAGAATTCACGAATTGTATCTCTAAAACAGACAGCTTATCAGCTACTGCGATGAAGTAATACAGTACTGTTCGTTTGGCAAAGCGTATAAGTGTAAAGTGAAGCAACGAAATCAATAAAACCACTGCATTTATGTAATTAATGTTATTATAAGTCCACAGTACATTTCAGAGATTTACTTTGTGTTTCATTGCTGATGTGTTTTGAGAACTGACAAATTGGTTTTGGTTGCCGGAAGCTCTTGTGTTCTTTTCCAAACCTAGGCAAGCAGAACTTGTAGAATCTCTGCTGTTTGAGGATTAGATACTTTTCCGAAAAAAGATATGATTACAAATGGAGCCAGCCGAAGTTTTATCCTAGTTCCATTCGTCTTACCTCGAGGTAATAATAATGCTTCCTCTGTTCTCCGGTAAGGACATTAGCCGTGGCCAATACCAGCCCAAGCACAACAATAATCAGGGCGTAGATACAACTAAATAAACGTGTAACCGCCGACCTGTCAATTAGACAATTGGTGCATTGGACATTATCGACCAGCAGTATTTATTTACTGATACACACTGTGTGAACATTTATATTAGCGACAGTAATATATACCATGAACAGAACATGTGTGCATTTAGGTATGTCTATTAATTCTAATAAAAGACAATATCTTACATAAGCACCATGAATAAATTAAGTATATGTAATTTGTTCAGTTTGAATCAGTACGAAGTCTGATGATACATATGCCATGTTGTCGTCGGGGTTAAGTTGTTCTAAGTAACAGACATTGGTCAACAAATGTAGAAAAATTTGTAAGGAGTCAAAACTGGCTGGCGGCTAAAATATTGACCTATGTAAACGATTACGGTATATCAAGGCGATAAACAGACATTTCGCGCAGGGGTCAGCTTTCTCTGCATACGGGTAATGTTCCAGCCCTTGGCAGTTATGTTTACTATAGTTTTTTCTCCTTGTAAACATTCGTTCCCTTGGCAGTAGAGCATACAGAAAATCTCAACACCAGAATTTGATCAGTATAAAGATTAGACAGCATATCTTTTCTTCTCCGCGCCGTCTATAGAGACCCCAATAATTTTGCGTCTTGGCCAATTATCACTTCCAGCTGACTTAACAGAGAGGAGATTGGGAAACACCCAGTGATAAAGACTATACCACGATACGTATCCTTAAAACTAGCCAAAACACTAAATAAACAACGTATACAGACGTTCCAAAATCCAAAATAAAGTAAATTTCTGGGGGAAAAAAATTTGGGTTTTTTTTAAATCATGTAGTAAATAGTTTTTTATATTTGTTTAATTTAAATTATAACCTATATATCATTAATGTATCTTCCAGTGATACTAATAAATTTGATAAATAAGACGAAAAAAAATCAGAAAATATTTGTATGTCAGCTAAGCTATATTGGACGCAATAATACGGAACTAAAACGCACAATCCCTTTTTATAAAGTTTTGTTCCAAACAACTATCTGTGGTAGTTGATCTTAACTTAAAACACAATAAATGATACTTAACTGAGTTTCTTTAAGGAAGTTTCTGCAGAACTTTTATCAAGACTTTGCCAAAATTTGACAGAGAAATTCCATCGAAATTTTTTCAACCCTTTAAGGAGGTGCATTGTATTAGGTTTGAGAGAAGTATTAATTTTCAGATGATATAAATGTTATGCGTTAAATGGTATTGCTGTGTCTGAGACACCACCATTGCTATTATTAGTTTTGTACTCGACAGTGGGTCATTGAGAAAATTACCCCCCCCCCCCACCCCCCCACCCCCTCTCCTACACATATCGTTTATTAAAGGCAATCATCCAAATTCCGTTTATTTGCCTTTCGTCTTTTTGTTTTGTTTGCCAAACACTGATGGGTGGTGAGGAACTTCGAATGAATCTCGTCAGCACCACAACCTTTTTTTAATCTTACAAAACCTAACAACAATTTACAAACCTAGATGGAGCTCTTTCTTCACGATATACATCCTCCGATGCTATGTCCACCCCGCCGTGAGTGGCCATTTTAGTGAGCAGTACTGGTCCCGCGGGTCCACTATCCGCAAGGGCACTCTTCTGTTTCACAGGTTTCTGGTCATTCACTACATAGTATCCGGAGTTCCGCATCTTGTTTCACTGAGAATACCACTCTCCATCTGCGGCATGAGAAACAGCATACGAACAAATGAGTAAAGAAAGCTACAGACTATATGTGTAGAACAAACCAACACTAAAACAGCAGGGTCAAGCAAGTTAACAAATACTGTCAACATACAATCGCTTTAACAAAACAACAATCAGGCCACCAACCACAGTTAATAGACATTTGCTGTACATCAACAGTGTCTCCGTTAAATAGCGGTTTCATAAGGAGATGACTACAAGACAAGTCCACCTCGCGTTGTTGAAAGGAAATGGTCAAGAAAACAAAATACTGAAAAGCGTCCCTAATGAGTGCAGAGTGAAGACAGGTGCGTCATATAAAGGTGGTTAATGTGGGTGAGTGTGTAGTGAGTATAACTTACCATTACGATGTGTGAAGTGATAAGGATGGTAAAAGTGAGGTAATGAGGACGCTAGTTCTATCTACAAATACACTGAGTGAGCCCAAACCATGCAGTCACCTGGGAAATTTAACGACAGGTAGAGATCTGCAATGGAAAGATTGTTATTGAACAAAAGATTAGATAATTTCATTGCACAATAATGATAAAAAGAAACATTGGCGAGACTATAGGCTACATGCATTAAACAATTGAAAATAACAAATCTGACAAAAAAAAAGAGGACAGCCATTCCATTATGTTATTATATAGCAGCATTTTACTGGACGAACACGCAACAATGTTATACTTAACGGAGTAGTCATTTTCCAGATGCACCAAACACTACATATAAATGGCAGACTATAGCTGAAACCTTCGAGGTTGAGAATAAACTTATTGAAATGATTTGGGGAAAATAAACTACAAATAAAGGTAGGAATGTCTCACTCAGCAAAACAATTGCATGAGTTATGTATTGATCGTGAGTATAACTGACTATAAATATTGGCGATGTGTCCATAACACAAGCCCCACTATAGAACCTGTGTATGTAACACAGGGTAGAACAATAGAAGTCTGAGCCGTAGGGGTGTATTGCGGCCCTAAGGGAAACAACTTAGCGTAATTGGTGATGTTTCTCTGGGCGCCTCATGTGGTTAAATGGAATGCTGAGCTGGAAGCTTTTTCTGGTAGTATTGCAATGTGTTCTCGATTCTAAACATGAACTCAGTCCATCTTGCGCTAGTATGATACAGCCTAACACCGTCCAGCAACGAAAACGATACGAGGGATATAGGCATCATTTATAAACCAGTGTAAATAGAGGTCCCAGGAAGAATAACCCATACAATATCACATAACCAAATAGACTGGAGGTTAGTTTATTAAGTGGCTGACTGTGAGATGGTTTCCAGAGAAACGCTTTGGGTTGATCAAGCAGTCACGGATACAATTCGACCATTCGGATCAACACACTTTTCAGCCGATTTTATTAGATACTCTACTAAACTTTGACATACCTTAATAAAACATGGGGAATTGAAGTAACAGATAATATTTTTGTAGCATATAACAGTTTCGTCGCCGGATGACTTCAGCGTTTTATTTAAAGTCTGTAAGTGTATAAGCGATAGTGTATCCAGTAGTTATTGTACATGTAGGTATAAATACCAGCTGCTCTGTATTTTGTTTCCCTGACAACAGACAATCAACCCTCATCCACATAGTTACATGTTTACCACGTGTTTACCAGTAAATGCTAAGATTGCGCGAGATATGGTATACGATGACTTTTCGCAAATAGTATATGTTATAAGCAGGCATTCCTTACGTAGCTGCTCGTCGTGCTGTATGTTCCGACAATCACTATGACCACACAACAACGGCAGATTACCGCTACGTATACGCTTGACAGAAACAGGTTTTAAATGGATACAGCGAGACGCACATCAATGTACCAATTCGTTTCTCCAATTTAATATGTGATGGATCAAAGGTCTATTTTTTTCGGAAAGGAATGGACTAAATCCCCTCAAAACATTCTCGTTTTAGCACCTTGTGAAATTAAGTTGCAATAACACTCAATTCCGATCCTTTTCCGCTGGTATTTAGCATGTGGGGAATTCTTTTCTCTTCTTGGAATAACATAGTTGGCCGTACATCGCCATCGTAACTATTGAGCTCTCTCTGATTCTTACTGTTCATTGAGCACTCTCAAACTTGAGATGGGGATAAAAGTTGATAAAATACAAAAACAAAAACAAAGTGAAAATAAGAAGAAAAGAAAATAATAACATGTTTCAATACATGACTTTTGAACATACACGCATGCGCATTACATAATGTGCATTTTTCTAACTGGCGAGTCAGAGGGCATGTTGGCTGGGTAAACGAAGAAATCATGATCCACGAGCCGATTTACGTCCCAGCGGAAAAAGTATCGGAAATCACAGTTATCATTTGACTAGGTAATGAGGTGAGATGATTAGGAACTGTCTTGTGTTTATTTTAATCCATTCCCGGCAAAGTTTTGAGACATAAAGTATCTGACATAAAGAACTTAAGACGAAAATAAGGCATTTAGCCTTTGTATGACTGCATCTGTTTAGAACTAAACTTGACCAAGTAACGCAACTCGGCATGTACATGTAAGTCATCTCGGACAAAAAGCTCTGTCTTCCAGGTAACCATCTCTTCACCTGAAACACGTCTGTAACGCCGGAAAACTATCGAGAGCAAAGCTTGTCGTTTCTTCCTCGTAAAATATCTGAGTCCTCTAACATGGCTTTGTCTTTTATACATATACACTTTGGATTATACATTCATTGTATTAATACGACTAGTTACGTTTCACAATTCATGTTGAACCGGCTGCAGATTAGTAACTTAATGGTGTATCCCATTCGCTGGTATTTTTACGCCATTAAATATTAAATTTCTATCGTTTTATTAAACGCTTCATGGTCAGTCGGTTCTTTCAAACAAACTGTTCAAATATAGTTTTGCATTTCGGATTAGTTCTCGGAACAAAACAAACTTTTTTGTTGCAATTATATTCATAACCACTCTGTTTCTTCTCTGTCTTCAAATAAACCTTATATTGCTAACCTTATATTGCTAACCTTTAGTATCTGGACTCGTTTTTTCTCCTGTTACAGTCCGCCGTCTATTAACAAACTGCACACAGATTTGATACAGGAAGAAAACTAAGTAATAAGGATTTACCTGTTGGGGAGATGATGACTCCACAGCTCTCCCGGACACCCTCCACCCGGTCAATGATCCGATATAAACCAGGGCATGCATGGAATCCTAACATCTCTGAACATCAATATGCCCAATGGCCACTATAAACCTAATGTATTTCTCTCTCATACGTGCTTAGGGCAATTTACGATACGTCAGTCAAAGGGCAAGAACATATGGTAGATGTTTACTATGGTATATGCAAAGAACGAAAGCGTCCACTTGTAGAACTACTACAGAAAGTAAAGCCATTTGGACGTAAATCAGCGAAGGCCAATATCAGATTACTCCATATGTCTAAGTGTCCTGCTATACCAATCACCTACCTTTACATATTATGATCAGAATATAGGATCAGGGATCATACTCCAATAAAGCAGCTACTAAAAACTAGCTTCATTTGTAGTTTTCAAAACAAAAAACAGAAGAGAAAAAAATAAACATTACGTGAATGATTTTCGATGAAATATATTGCTGCACCGAGTTACACTAGAAGAGAATGTGTGTGAGATTGTGTGAACTTGTCTGGCGAGGTGTCCAGTCTGGTAATGAGTGATTCCAGCCAGTAACGAGAACCACATGTCTGACACGTACACAAAGCTAACAGGTCAGCTAAACTGTTTGACTAATCCCAGATAAACGTTGGTGATATAGTAAATTAGTATGTTAATAGGCCCAATAAGCCAGTATATGTATAATACTGTATAAATACCCGAGACAGGTAAACTCAGAATAAAATAATTGTTAGCTAATCACAGTTATACAAAAACAACATGAATCGTCATAACTATCCCGATTAAGACTTTGTCTATATAGGCATCATTGTGTTATTAACGTTTACAAGTCTTAACGAAAAACTAAACTGACATGTGAAATTGTTAAGTATCAAGACACATACTCTGTACGAATAATAGCTCGAGTAGACGTTGTACCCAGGGATTTAATACTTATACTATTTACTATACACAAATACCACAACAGAAACAAGTGACTTTCCTGGTATTTCAAAGAGTTATAGAATCATTAAAGCATTATATAACATTCACTTTCAATTGGTAGTATTAAGTAAAATAGAAATGAACATCAAATCAATATATTGGATGATTAATTGCATAAATATGGTAGCGTTCGCTTAAATCAAAATGTTAGGAAGACTCCTGGAGCGTAGCTTCACCAAACACAGCGTTGCGGTAGTTCAGCAACTGTCATAGACTGCCATCTATTAGTGAAGAATAACCCAGCCCTTTAGTGCAGTTGTTAAAGTATTAATCATTGGGGGTATTTTCTCCTGTCATTAACTACGGGTTTTCCTAGACATTGCTAAACATTAGGATACCGTGGAGACTACGTACAGCCGCTCAAATTTGGCTCCGCTACTTACCAGCTCTGGGCTAAAGATAGCCACTTGAAGATCACGCATACTTCTGTAAGAACAAGTTATTACTGCAAACACGCTGATATAGTGTGAGAATAGATTGTCTAAAGTGGCGGAATGAACATCTTTCTGTAACGTTTCATTGCCGACTGATTGCTCCTGGCCACCAACTTCACAGTCTGAGCCACACCCCTGATACTGCCGTATTCAACGCCTTCCACTGATTCAACCCCGTGTATCGCACATATATCGGGGATCATATTCGCCTCAACCGATTATTCACATAAGCCCTGATATTCTAATTTAATGGGGCGTTAACTTTCCAGCACAACCCACCGTATCCCTGATGTTTGTACTTAACGATACATTTCACACATTATCCACCCCCGATATTCACACTTAATGGGGCGTTTCCTTTGTAAAATGTCCCAGCTTCCCCCTGATATCCACACATTATGGGACGTTTCCTTTGCAAAATGTCCCCCCTTTCCCCCCATATTCATATTCAATGGGGCTTTTCCTTTGCAAAATGTTCCACCTTTACCCTGATATTCACATTTATAATGGGGCGTTTCCTTTACAACTGTCCCACCTTTCCCCTGATATTCACTTCCGTTACAAAATATTCCACCTTCCCCATGATATTCACACTTAATGGGGCGTCCCCTTTACAAAATGTTCCACCTTTCCCCGGATATTCACACTTAATAGGGCGTTCCCTATACAAAATATTTCCCCTTTCCCCTGATATTCACACTTAATGGGGCGTTCCCTATACACAATGTTTCACCTTTCCCCTCATATTCATATTTAATGGGGCGTTTCCTTTGCAAAAGGTTCCACCTTTCCCTGATATTCACACTTAATGGGGCGCATGGGGGTCATTTGCAAAATGTTCCACTTTCTCATTCAGACTGAACGGGGTTTGTACTTTCTCCTATTTTCTGTCTCACTCTTGAAAACTTCAGTTAATGGAAGGTTTCTTTTCTCAAATTCTCCACCTTAACCCGGACATTCTCATACGGAGCGTTTGCTTTCTCACGTTCTCTCTATCCCTGGAATTCTTATTTAAGAATATGTTTCCTTTTCCGCATTGTCCAACATTTTGTAACCATCATTTAAGTAGCATCAAGCTTTTCAATGCAGGCTGCAACTTTAATTGGGATAAACCTGCGCCATTACCAGTAAATCACGAGGCAGAGTTCTGCTTTTAGCCAAAGTTACGAAGAAATTCAGCTGCTTCATGTTGGTCAAAATAGAATGACACACTTTTTTGATTTAAGAAAAAATAAATTGTTAGTTTCTTTAAAAAAAGAATTACATTGATCTACAGCTGAATGACATCATAGCATAGTCCCGGTGTATTTATACAGTTGTAATTTGTCTTGCGACGACCGCAAATTTTGCGGTTATTTACCGAATATCGCTACATTCAAAATGGTCCTGGTTTATGATCAAGCGGTCTATACGCAAGTCATAGAGGTAAGACGACGTCGGTTTTAATCAAATGACTGTCCACTTTACGAAGTGAGCTGTTTTGTTTCCTTTCCCCTGCACAGATGATGTCATAGTAATGAAAATCAGACTTCAAATAGCTTTTTTTTTTTCAAACTCTCATCTTCCAACTTCTCCGATGAGGACTTTATACTTTGCGAATTTACCGTGCCATATCGTTTACAGTTTGGTCCTACTCAGTTGACTCATATGCTAATGTTTTCATTTAATTTGGTCTGCTAACATAGATTTCAAACGAATATGGCGTAAAAATATCAGGTAAAGTCTGATTTGTCTTAATTAGTTTAAGGATGGTGTGATATGTCCGCCGTTAAATCAATACCCAATCTGAAATCCCTTATGTCTTGTGATTGTGTTTTCGAACATAATGTAGGCCTATACTGTCCTTATCTTTATTTTAATTTTAATACTCCTGTACAATTTTCTCCATCTTATCAGTTACATAGGCATCCCTTTAAATGGACCCAGGAGTAAACTGACTTGTCGATGATTGTCCATAGTAGTCCGCATCAAACACACAAGTTTGCTAATTTAGCGAACCCTGTCCGAAGGATAATATACCTTGGATAAGATAGTACCTTGCGAAAGATAGCGTTTTTGCGAAGATAGTACTTGGGGTAACTCGGCCCTGTGGCGAAGGGCAGTGTGTTATAAGTGTATTCATACTGCCTGTGCTTTGCAATGAGGGAACATTAATTTCCAACATAGCAAAACACTGCTTATTTATGGCTGCGCTATAGTCACGCAGTGTTTAGTTGTTGTTGGAATACATCGTTGTCATAGAAGATACATACCTTGTTAGTAAACACCAATCAGCCAGTCAGCAAAATCAGAACAAAGCAAAGCCAGTCAGTTGAAGAAAATGTTTCTTTAGAGAAGACAGAACTTTGGGCAAGTCACTACTTTGGAAAAAAACAGCACTTTGCGTTAGGCACTAATTTGGAAGAGACAGTACTATCGGCAAGCTGCATGTCCTGCATAAGAAAAGAGAGTACGTGCGGCAAGCCACTACTTTGGAAGAGATGGTAATTTCGGCAAGTCACTACTTTGGAAGAGATGGTACTTTCGGCAAGTCACTACTTTGGAAGAGATGGTACTTTCGGCAAGTCACTATTTTCGAAAAGAGAGTACTTTCGGCAAGCCACTACATTGGAAAAGACAACTCTTACGACAAGCTACTTGTTTGGAAAAGACAGTACTTTCGGCAAGCTACATGTTCTACATAACAAAAGAGAGTTCATACGCCAAGCCACTACTTTGGAAGAGATGGTACTTCGGCAAGTCACTATTTTGGAGACGACAGTACTTCGGGGAAGATAGGAAAATAGGAGTACTTTGAGAAATGCCATTGCTTTGGCAAGTCAATACATTGGAAAAGACAGTGCTCTCGGCAAGCCACTAATTTGAAAGACACAGTACTTGGGGAAGATATAGTACTTTGGAAATGACAGTACTTCCGACAACTTACTACTCGGTGAAGACAGTACTTCGGGAAAGATATTATTTTAGGGAAATCAGTACTTTCGATAAGATAGTACTTAGGGGCAAGCTAATTCGTTAGGGAACTTTAGGGAGGGTGTTGCTTCGGAGACGGTAGTACTTTGGCGAAGATAGTTGTTTCAGGAAACCAGTACTCTTTGGAGCAGATGCTATTTTAGGGTAAGATAGTTCTTTAGGGACAATAGATCGTTGGAGGATATAGTACCTCGGACAAGATAGGTCTTTGAGGGAGGCTGGCACTATGTGGGAAATTGGACTTGGGTGAAGATAGTACTCAGGGTGAGATAATATTTTGGGATTGCCCGCAGTACTTTGAAAAATAGTACTTTAAGGAAGATAATACTCCGAGGATGGTAGTACTGTGGTAAAACCAGAACTTTTTTTTTTGGGGGGGGGGGGGGGGGTGGGGGGATAGTACACATTGGGCTTCT
>JAQQZZ010002566.1:0-11956 GCA_030265115.1 Mopalia vespertina
TACCACTGGGAGCTGCCCAGGGGGCGGGGAGGACTCCAGGAAAAAAGTGCGCCAGAACCCCCACCCCTTATACTACTGTTCAGCTGACACACGGTTTTAAAAAATCATGTTTTTATTATCAGGTTGATATCTACAAGCGGTTGTTTGTTGTTGTGTTTCGCTTAAGGATGGAACCCTCACTTTCGGCTTTGTTTGAAAGGATCCACCAGTGCAAGCAATAGGGGACAGCCACGACTAGATGATATAACCACCGTGTTTTCGAACAATGACGTCATTTCCGCTTTTTAAATTAACTAATTACGGGTATGCTAATTCGATTGCTAGTGCAATACAGATGGTTGTCTTTGAAAATATGCAATAAAAATAATAAGTTTAGGTTGAAACAACCAGTTGTCTTTCCCTTTCAGTGTCGTACAAACAGCCGATGTGGGATGAAATCGGTGTGTTTTTTAGTACCAGGAATATTTAATGATCTTTCGAATATGGCCAGGTGCTTGAATAAAATGTCAAGTAAAATAGAAAAGAGAAACTAAACAAAACAAAAATGGAAAATAAACGGTATCGTATAACGGTTCAATACGGTTAACTGCCTTCAAGTGTTTATCATGCCGTGTCGTCTTGTTCCTATGTTGCCGATATCATGAAACCGTGTACAAAAACTAATTGAATATCTATTCTGGGTAATTACGTAACATTCGCCATAGAATTTTGTTGAATTGAATCGATAGGTAGTATTTGGAGTCCATACAAAACTTCCTTGAAACGGAGTCTTGGTTCTAATACAATATTTGCGTTGATCAACATCGAGTATACAACCAAAAATCAATGTGTGATGTTTTACAATGCCATCAAATATCGGATATATTAATGACAAAAAATAATGGATTCATCAGCAAGCGACACACAGCCTATCGACCACTTACTGTCTTTGTTAATAATTGAACATGCTGTAAGAAATCAAACACTGGGTCGTTTGTGTTACGTGATGACTATTGATAAAAAAAATATATGCCACTTAACAACAAATGTTGCCACCGTCTTGTATCTAAGACATTTAGGCTGAAGTCTGCATTTGATTAAAACCCGTCCCCGTCTTGGCTCCATGATATAGGATATTGTCGACATTCGATTAAAACCGTCGCCGTCTTGACTCCATGATATAAGATATAGTTGTCATTTGATTTAAACCGTCACCGTCTTGGCTCCATGATATAGAATATACTCGGCATTTGCTTAAAACCGCCGACGTCTTTACTCCATAATATAGGATATTGTCGATATTTGATTAAAACCGTCGCCGTCTTGACTCCATGATATAGGATATTGTCGGTATTTGATTAAAACCGTCGCCGTCTTGACTCCATGATATAGAATATTGTCGACATTTGATTAAAACCGTCGCCGTATTGGCTCCATGATATAGAATATACTCGGCATTTGATTAAAACCTTCGCCGTATTGGCTCCATGATATAGAATATACTAGGCATTTGATTAAAACCGTCGACGTCTTTACTCCATGATATTTAGAAAGTGAAGATTTACAGTATTTTCGTTATTTTTGGATTTAAACAGATTCTAGTTCAGAAATGTTTGCAGGTTGAAATCCGTCCGGGAATCGAACCTACGACCCTCAGAGTAAGGAACCGAATCGCCTAGCAATGGTATATCGTTTAAATGTCTGGGTCACACCCTTATATTTGTATTATGTGTTTATTATTGTAACAAATAATTGGTTGGACCGATGATGTAAGGGATGGGGGATTTCAATCCGGAAGGGCGCTAAACCCTGATCAAACAAAACAAAGTCAATCTCCAACACGGCATTTTTCTTGTCTACAGTTATGAGAAAATTGTTTCAACACACTCACTATACATTTACTTGGTTGTTTGCTTTCATGATCGATGTACTATGACGTATGATTCAAAGATCGTCCTTCTGTATGATTTCTGTGTTTCTAAGATTATGGGTGCACAACACTATTAAACACTATATTAAATTCAAGGGAAAGACAACGGTTGTTTGTTGTTTCGCTTGGGGACGGAACCCTCACTTTCGGCTTTATATGAAAGCATCCACCAGTGCAGACAATAGGGGACAGCCACGACTAGATGATATAACTACCATGTTTTCAAACAATGACGTCAGTTCCGCTTTTTAAATTAACTAATGAACAGCTATGCTGCTTCAACTGCAATACAGATGATTATCTTTGAAAATATGCAATAAAAATAATAATAATCAGTTTAGATCGAAAAACAGTTGTCTTTCCCTTTGTCTCTGTTAATTTGAATGAGTCACTTTACTGTTGAAAGAAGGAAAAAGATCAGAAAAATATATGTCATAAATAGCAGTTTCTAATTCAAAATAAATGAGACATAACAGATATCATGCATCTGAAGTTGTAAATTTAACATGTCCAAACGTTATTGATCAAATCATAAAGGTAATAACTTTTACTTGTCTGGACAAGAATTAATGTTAATTAATGAGACAACATGTTTTTGAGGTACTGTAGTTAAGTTGTTATAGTCCAGGTCTTGAAGCTTTGAAGCTGTCAAACAACATAACCATCCTACTAATTTAAATAAAAAAGGGCTGTCAGAAACGTAATTTTTGGAAGTGAGCTCCTTTCATGAATTGAAAGTGAAGCTGGTCTGTTTTGTGATGTCTTTGTTTTACTTCCTGTCATTGTCTTTGTTTGTTGCCAGTGGCGTTGAGTGTGGTTCTATCACACATTGGGTTGGCATGACGCCGCATGAGTGGTAAAAACAAACCTTAAGTACGACATTAACCCCCAATCAAACATACAAACAGATCATTCCTGAATCGGTGCAAAAGCCTGATTTAGCAGCAACATACTAGGGCTTACTCACACGTCTTACATATTGCCTTCAGTGTTAGTTTTTGAAATTGTATATCAAATTTGAAGTATCTTATTTAAAAATAACTAGGTATAATATCCAGATGACTCATATGGAATCCTTTCTCAGGCTATATGTTATTGTGGAGACTGGGAAGTTTACAATGGACTCGACTCTCACCGTCAAACTATCGTCATTTATCATTTATTCTGATAAAATACTTCTTCTAGTCGTGCTTTAGGATGATCAATCATTCTTACCATGACATACACGAATTCCCGCTTATCAAACTCCACTGCTAGCTAATGTATAACGAAAGTCATATTAAAGACTTGTGAAGTTAAAAACAATGAGTATACTGGTATTATTGGACCGGAAACGTAGAGTATGGCGGTATTATTGGACCGGAAACGTAGAGTATGGCGGTATTATCGGACCGGAAACGTAGAGTCAAACCATGGGTGTTATGCAGTAGCCCACATTCTTTACATTGTATAGATTCTGTAAAGTCTACAACAAGATTGTCAATCAACGCTTAACCAGTTCAATAAATAATCCATCAAAATTTCATGTGATTTGGATTAAAACACAAATAAGCAGTTTGAGAATATGCTTAAAAGGTCCAAGATAGTTAAGTAGCTTGGAATTGGTTTATAAAGAATTTAATTCATAACGAGATACAGTTTGGCTTGGAATTATACATGATTGTTACCATTTTAATAAGTGTCTTAACTTTGAGAACACGTTCAGCTATCTTTCACAGAGCTTCCGATCCTTTTACTCGCTTGTCTCTGGCAGTGTCTCACCATTTTACAAACATCCTGCCATTCACATTTCCAGAGTTTCTTTCAGAGGAGTTTCCATAGTTAATTTGGTTCCGGGAAATGTATGGAAACCCGAAATAATAGAAGCCTAAATTAATGTCCGTGTATAACTATTTACATAATATCTGTGTTAAAATCAAGCCTTAAGGGGAAGAGAATTTGGGATAGAAACCTGAAAATATAGAAACTCCCCTGTCTTCATAGAATATAGAGGGTGGTTGGAGGGAGCTTCATGTTGCCTTGATGCTCTCAGAGCTACAGGGAACAGGAAGTCGATCTGTTTGTGGTGTCTGTATTGCGTCCTGTTATTTTTCTGTAGTTGTCCCATCTTGTCTTTGTTTGTTGCCAGTGGTGTCGAGGGTGGTTTCTTCACCCATTGGGCTGGTACATCGTCATATAAGTGAAATACCCTTGAGTACAACGTTCAACCCCAATCAAACAAACAAACAAACAAACAAATCATAGAAAATAATTTGTCTGAAGGCATCTAATGTGCTTAAATTGACTAAAGTTTGCATGCTTAATCCCATTCTTGTGCTGGACTCGGCAGAACTATTCAGTAATTTGGTTCAGGTATTGCTTCTTCAGAAACAAAGCACAGCATAAAACACCAATCAATCAATCTTCAGAAACAGTAACATTGGTCTACATGCTGAGTGTATGGTCATGTGAATGGGTTTGGGAACTAATTTTTCAAAGTTGACAGATCTGAAGACATATATTAGAAACTTGTATATAAACTACGAATGTTGAATTTTATTACCCATCATTTTAAAAATATTTTTTTATTACATATATTTCCATAGGTGTAGAAAGAAAAAATTCACTGAAGCTCCCTATAGAATGATCCTTATCTGTTTCCATGTTAAGCAAGGACACAAGGAGTTCATGGAGAGAGATATATTGCTTTTAAAACTGATAGACACCCCAGTGTAACTAATCTTCGGAATTAAAATTGATTGATGTTATTGTAATTTAAACAAAGCAAACTACAAAAAGGGTATTTAAACACTGTGATATTTTACACACTTTGCACCTGGGTTTGAAAATACATCAATGACACATTTAACTATCATCATTCTTATCTCTCCACCTGTGTCCAACTGTCAAACCTTTACAAACTTAACCTTTTTCTCATTGCAGCTTGCTGGATTGGTGTCAGTTTACATGAAGTACAATAGTGAACTGTCTTTTGTTGGATTTGTTTGTTTCATTGGATGTTATAAGCTTAAATTGCCAGAGTTAAGGTTATGCCACATAAATGTTCGCCTGTCACCCCAATGGGGATCCCCAGTGGAAAAAAAGGGAGATAACTATGTAACCCATATAACAGGAAGTGCAATCCATCTCATTGACTAACAATAGCATGGTATGAATATTCAATAGAATGCTATTGTTAATCAATGACATAGATGGCTCTACCTGTTATACAGGTGACAGAGTTATCTACCTTTTTAGCCACTGGTGATCCCCATTATAGAAATCTTAGTGTTAAGAAGCTGAATAAATGGCCGTCAAAGTTTCTTAATGACATACAACACATTGATCACTATGTAGACTGTCTAAATCATTTTCTGCTGAAATTTCACCAATCGCCTTTCAGGCCTATTTATCAGAGGAAATTGTTCTGGTTTTTTTTGATCGGAGGATCCCATTGTTAACAACACTTTTTGGTTCAAAATTTGGTTAAGATTCTTGTTTTATTTAATCCTTTCATTTCTTTTTCTTTTTCTAAAGAAAATTAGTAAATAAATACAGGTAGAATTAAATAATAAAGATGTTCTGGAGGCAATGAATCCCCATGGGGTTTGATCTATCACGATTATAATTGAAAAATATGTATATATAAATATAATTACCATTTTCCTTCACTTACTTACATGTCTTTTGTTTGCAGCTGTATGCCACAGAGGCCACTGCAGCCTATCTCAACGCACACAACATCCACACTAAGGTGGTGGGATGGACTCTGGCGGAAAATAAAGACAACGTACCCATGGCAACAAAGTAAGTTATTCAAATTAGTACGGTACGTTTACAATCCTGCTCCAGCTTGAAACTTGGTTGTCCTTTGTGGTTCTTAATTTTTATTTTTTTTTACATCTTGTCAAGTTTATAGAAGCCTACCCCAATAAGGGGAGGGGGAATATTGTCAAGCTATCTCTGATTGCTTTTGTCTTGTTTATTTCAATGTTAATCATCTGCATTTGTGTATTTTCGTGTTGATCTCTACCATTTGTGTATTTTCATGTTGATCTCCACTATTGTGTATTTTCAGGTTGATCTCCACCATTTGTGTATTTCGGGTTGATCTCCACCATTTGTGTATTTTCGTGTTGATCTCCACCATTTGTTTGTTTTCATGTTCATCGCCACAATTTATGTATTTTCAGGTTAATCCAAGGGAAGGAAATAGACCTGGTGATAAATCTGCCGAACCATCAGACCAAGTACACCAATGATAACTACCTGATCCGACGAGCAGCCATTGATTCAGCAACACCTCTTATGACCAACTTTGAAGTAAGCTGACCATTTTCACCTTTAGTTATGTCCAGACTTACGTTAGACAACCTAACCAGTGAACGGTCTCTGGGCAGAACACACTCTGGTTAAGGGCAGCACTGCTTGAAGAGAAGCTCTATTGTCTTTACTAAGCACTGAAGGAAGATTAACTTTCTAACATTATCAAAATGTTTCAGACCCTCTGACAATATAAGGGCAGTGTGTTTGGAGAGTAGCACCCCTGTCTATACTAAGCACCAGAGGAAGATTAACTTTCTAAAATTATCAAAATGTTTCAGGTTCTCTGTCTAAGGGCAGTTTGTTTAAAGAGTAGCAATACTGTCTTTATTTAGCACTATGGAGGTAGATTAACTTTACAACATTATCAAAACACCTAACATTTAATGGTTATGCTAGTGTCAATTATTGTTGGAATACACCATTGTCAAATGAATGAAATTGCCTTAAACATGGCGAAATACACCAATCAATCAATCAAAATGTTTCAAATATAATGGTTGTGCTAGTGTCAATTATTGTTGGAATTCCCCACCCTCATATAACAAGTGAAATACCCTAAGCATGGGGAAAAACACCAATCAACCAATCAAAATGCTTCACTTTTTATGGTTGTGCTAGAGTTGATAAATGTTTTAATACACCATTGTGAAATAAACTTAAGCACGGTGTAAAACCCCAATCAACAAATCAACCGACCAGACAGAACAATGGTACAGGAGGATACAAATTTGGACAGTGGAAGTTTGTCTGTGTGTCAATAGGTCTGGCCTCTCCTCACCTGTGTGTGTGTTGTCCTTCCTGTGGATCCATTCATTAGAAAAAGTGTCCCACTTCTGATAATCCTCTCACCAGTGTCTTAGCTAGGATTGGAAATCTGCCTGACAGAAATCTCTATTCTGAGAAATTGTCCCATGTTAACACTCAGAATTTCTACCTGTCATTAAAGCCATTCTTAGAAATGTTGTCTCAAATGACAGGTGGCCGGTTCTCTAGCTAAGACTATGCCTCTCACCATTGTGACTAGGCAGTATGACCTGGTCTGTCCAAGATATGCTGATTTACTGGGCATAGGAGGAGCAGTCAATTTCTAACAAAACACACTTTATTTGTGTCCCTATTTATAGTTGGACTCCTTGGCCATCTACTGCTCTTTAGCCTAGCCTTAGACAGGAATCAACCAATCAATCAATGAATTATCAATAAGTCATCCACCAATCAATTATCCACCAATCAGTCCTCAATCATCCACCAATCAGTCCTCCACCAATCAGTCCTCCACCAATCAATTATCCACCAATCAGTCCTCCACCAATCAATTATCCACCAATCAGTCCTCAATCATCCACCAATAAGTCCTCCACCAATCAATTATCCACCAATCAGTCCTCCACCAATCAGTCCTCAATCATCCACCAATAAGTCATCCACCAATAAGTCCTCCACCAATCAGTTATCCACCAATAAGTCCTCCACCAATCAGTTATCCACCAATAAGTCCTCCACCAATCAGTTATCCACCAATCATCCACCAATGAAGGCAGGTGGTTGGAGGGAGCTTGCTGGTGCTTTCTGAGCTAAAGTGGAACAGGAAGCTTTCTAAGTCTTATAAGTAAGCTACATGTACTCTTTAGAATCAATCAATAAATCAATCAATCAATCATCCACCAATGAATTATTAAATCCTCAATCAATTGAGGTATTAAACATTAAATTGTCTTTGTTTTTTCTATGTCTCTTGCAGGTATTGAAGTTGTTTACAGAAGCACTGAGTGAGTCCGGTGATGTGATGGATGCGACAAGTCTCTTTGATTACATCAAACCTAAAGGTGTCAAAACTGTCAATTAGAGGAGGTGAACAGGTGGGGGATTTGAGGGATGCTACAATTCTCTTTGATTACATCAAACCTAAAGGTGTCAAAACTGTCAATTAGGGGGGATGAACAGGTGGGGGATTTGAGGGATGCCACAAGTCTCTTTGATTACATCAAACCAAAAGGCGTAAAAACTGTCAATTAAGGGGGGGGGGGGGGGATGAACAGGGGGGTGGAGTTAAGTAAACAAAGACCAGGATGAACAGGGGGTGATGTAAAAGTTGTTTATATCAAAGAAATGTTTTCAAATATTTGTTATTGCTCATTTATAACTTTTGAAACCTTTACATTTACAGTTCCTCAATTATTTTATAAACCTGTGTTTATGATCACTTTTCCTAGAACTTATTTTCACACAAGTTGTAAGTAAACAATATTTCACATCTAAGTTTTACAATTATGAAGTCCATACAATTTAAATTTAACGTGTATGAAATGTATATGAAATAATTCAATAACAAAATTTTCAAAGTTGTATTTTGAGAAAATATATTTTTGTAAAATTACCTTCCATATTACTGTTTTTGTAATAATGTTATATTAGGGATTGTTTGCATACAACACAGTGAGTGATCGATGAAATAATTACATTCATCAGTTACAGGAAGAATTTATTTTGTAAAAAATGTTTGTATATTGTCTCCACAAGTGCATCCACTTTGTCATCTGTCATGTGTTTATAAAAAAAAAGTTTTACTCTGTAAAAGAACATTTTTGGGGGTGAAAATTTAAATATTTACGTTTATTAGATGTTAATGTAGAAAGTTTTCCACTGGGAGAGAATTTGGCTGTCATTGTATCGAGAGATTTCACAGCAGCTTCCAAGAACATTTTTCCCACTGCCAAAAGAACACTGATGCATCCTGGGGGATCCCTTTTTAAAATTTAAAAATTTTCCTTCATTTATAAAGTATTTAATTCTAAAGTCACATCTCTTCATCTTTTTTTCAAGTAACAGTCCTCCTCAAAGTAATAATCGTGTTGCTCTACCTGGTGTCAGATTTATCTCCAATAAAACTCTGTTTGATCTAATTTGTCTCCACGACAGGAGAATTTGTGTTTGTCTGGTTTGGGTTTAACAATAAACACATGGCTAGATGGGAAATTACACAAGAAATGTTATCTGGATCAGTTTGGTTTATTTGTCGGTGTGATATGCTCACTTCAATTTGATAAGTTTATTTTTATCGTTATTTTGTTTTTTGTTCCAATTTGTTGGCTTCATGGATTCATAGAAGTGAATTTCTTAGGAATCCAAACAACAAAGTTGGATATTTCGCTTCAAAATTAAATCTTTGTTTTAGGGAATTAAAAGATTTTTGCCTTGAAAATTATAAATATTGACTAATTTTGAGTCAAATTGAATCTTTTATTCAATATACGGACAGCTGAGCGGTCCTTAGATTTGACTTCGATGACCCACTGCGCAACTTAAAAAACTGCATCAACTAAATAGATTAGCAACATGGCCTATTTTATTCAAAGACAGTTTAATTTTTAAAATTAGTTTTATGGTCACTTCAAGGATATAAATGTGTAGAAGTAAAAAATTAAAGCTAATTATTGAACTGATTTTCATGCTGTGTTGTGCAATACCTGACCACCCCTTACACCTTTATCCTACATCAACTCTTTCTTAGAGCACAAACAAATAATTTTCTTGAATCTCATATTATATTTGTTATTAAAGTTATATATTTTTATTAGTGATCGAACAGTATGACAGGAGGTATTAATGTTATGATTTATCAGTTTTTAGTGATAATTTGTTTAAGATGCTGTTGTGAAAAATGAGCATATTTTGTATACGTATATGTAGCACGATGTTGCAGTCCTAGAAGTGAAACATCATTAAGTACAGTGTCAGAGGGTAAGCCAATCTAACTTAATGACCAGGGGCCGGCTCATTAAGTACAGTGTCAGAGGGGGATCAAATCTAACTTAATGACCAGGGGCCAACTGCTTAAAGCCCTACCAAAATTAATCCCCTAGAAGCGAACATCCTGCCTATCTCTAATCCACTATTAGCCATTTAATCTGGTGTAAGCGACTAATCCTCTTTTGAGCAACTGGACCCAGGGGACAGGCTGCTCAAAGTGCTATGAAATTTAATCCGGCATTAAATGACGTCCCCCCATGCATGCTGTAGGCCTATGTTTAATAGCCTATCTGCCAGTGTTAGCAACTGGAACTGGCCCCTGGTTATGTATATGTACAGCTTGTGGACCAGGTTCACGCTTCACAGTTACTTCCCTTACCAGCGTTTTGACATGTACAAATTTGAAAATTGAATTTTGATTGTCCGTTCTTAATCCAAATATTTGAATTGATTTGTTTTCTGAATTGAATCTCAAATAGTCGTTTCAATGATCACATTTTGGTTTATATATGCAAAACAATACCTCTTTAGTTCCTTGATTATTAAATTTTAATAATGTAATTTTCTATCTGTTAATAATCCAAATATTTGAATTGATGTGTTCTTTGATTTGAATCTCAAATATATTTTTGAATGATCACATTCTTGTTTCTCTATGCATAATAATACTCTCAAAGTTCCTTGATAGTTTAATTTTAATATTATAACTGATTGTTTGTTTTGGTTATACTACCTGTGTAATACTTGTAACAGTTGGCCCTGTGCAGCGTTAAGGTAGAATTTCTTTGCATAATTAAAATTTGTTTAAAGTTGCCTGTTCTTAAAGTTCTCAATGGTAGATTGAGAGAAGTTTTTGGATCAACTGGGATTACACCATGAAAACATTGATTGATTTCTAAAAAAAACCTAATAGATTACATCGAAAAGAGCCTAAAATCAACATAACATAATTTTAAATTTTCAAATACAACATGTGATCTGTGATGTACAGCATTAAACCTCCAGTAAACAAACACAATCATCATGTGATATTGCTCTCAGAAGTGTGAAGTCTTTATGAATTTAACCTCATGTGGGGATTATTAAACAGAACCTTGGGTCCGTTTCACAAAGGAATCTTAGTTTATGTATATTTGTTTTGTGAAACAGGAATCCGTTACTTGTCTAAGTCAATCATTTGCACTCTGATAAATAAGCCACTTTATGAGCTGTATTGTACTGTGACTCTCGTGTCTATATATATATTTTTTTTATTATTAGTTTAAGTTTTAGTAAAACTACAGCTGTTCTAGTCTAGTTAACAATTGTTTGTGTTAAAAGCTGACATCAGTTGTTTTCAAAAGTTGTTCATTGTTAAATCTCAAGTCTGTAATGTTTTTAATTATTGTTATTACAAGCCGAATTAGCTACTACTGTGACACACAAATTTAAGTTTGTTTCTCTGTGCAGAGTTCACACAGTTTTTGTTAAATGTTATAGTTCGATGAATCTCTTATGCATTAAGGATTTGTGCTGGTTTTGAAAGGACTAGTCTTGTTAAATTTATTTCAAGATTTTTATTTTTATTTTTTTGAAACTGAAAATGATATTTCATGTTATGATCATATCCTCCAATAGAATCTCACATGTTGTTTGGACCAATAAAAAAGAATCCGTAATCTGAACTTTGTCATTATTTACCTCACAAATTATTATCTCGTCACTTGTTAATAAAGGGTACTACCGGCTAGTAAGCAATTTCTGGAGACAAGGTGTGTCCTGATGTGAAGCTCTATTCCACACCTTGTCACCACCCTTAGGTCAAGTATCTAGCCAGTTCCTATAACCGGCAAGGTACAGCAGCCTGTAAGCACGGTGCCTTATTTCCCTCTGCTATAGATCTGAACATTGAAATACATGAAACTCACATCTAAGATGGTGGCCCGCGGCCGTGGCTTAGTGGTTAGCGAGTGCGCTTTCGGAGCCTACTTCGATGTACCGTTCATGGGATCG
>JAQQZZ010002577.1:0-11955 GCA_030265115.1 Mopalia vespertina
AAAAATACATTATTGGGGATAGAAAATGATTGTTAACTACGTTGACTTCACAGCCTGGCAGTTTAAAGTGAGTAAATGGCTTAATTCGTTCTGTAGTTTTGTTTTAACTTAGGAGCAGATTGTTTTGCGCAATACCCCGTTACGGAAATTGAATGGAAGGATAGGACGTCGAGGTACTGTCAATGTCCAAATGATCGAACGTCGACCACCTATTTAATAGGACTAGTGTTAGCTGCTAATACTGTTTCGAGCAACTGACCCCTGGTCGGCAATGACAGAATTATAATAATGTTAGTTAACATATATAATTGCTTAGGTTTTTTCTCGCCACTGTGCGTCTTTTTGGCATATGTTGAGGCGTTGTTCCAATGGCGAAGGAAGTATTACATATGTATTCCATGTAAATATTTGACTACTCAATATAAGTATTAAATTGGCTTTGTCCCCTTCTGTTAGATCAAATATAGACTGAATTAATAGCCAATTGTAAAAGGCCTATATTTGCGACACTTTAGATTTTGCAGATTGTACAAAGAAACCTGCTATTTCTAGGAACCCGTTTATCATAGAATGTATCACATTTTAAAGAGGTCAATGTGGGCATCTAAATGGTGCTTCCTTTTAAAAAAAATTTGGCCTAGATTTTAAGATGTTTTCGGAAAGGCCTATGTTCTGTTGTTATAGGACTTTCTTAAGGATAAACAGAAAAAAATCCAGTGAAATCGTTCTAAGTAAAGTTTCGAAAAAATGAGGAACCCCTTTTACTTTGGCGTTAGACTAATTCTTTTCGGAGAAAAAAGCCATTTATAATGCACTCTATGTTTTTATTCTGTTGACATTAATTCAATTTGCAGTAAGTTGCAAAGTTATTCTTGCATCTTCACCACATATATGTTTTGTCTTTCTGAGTACCCAAGCTTTTAAAAAATTACATACATACACAATGTTCCGATCTATATTCTGTATCATTGAGTAAGACAATTTGTTTTCCTCAAAATCAATTCAGGGCCGGGTCCAGTAAGACCTTAATTGAACTGGGCATCATATCGCAAAGAATATTTGTTTCTGATTTTTCAACACAGGAAAAAGAGACCAGCTCTTTGCATTAACCATTTATATTTATCACAAAGACACAGAAATGTAAAGAATCAGTACATTTCTAAACAGGTATATAGCAAAGGTACAGGTATACATTTTCTTAAATTTATTTAAAAACGTTTAAGGTACTTTAATGCAAATGAAGGTAAGTAATAAACAAATAAAATATATAGAAATTGTTTCTACTATATTGATCTTTAACATATATAATATAACTGTCTAGTTTAGACCTCGTTTGTATACTTAGTGAACATATTCTAGTTCATAACCACTCGTTGTCTTAAAAATCCTTACCTGCTTTATTATATATAAACAATCATTAAGTTAACCTGAATACTATAACAACGCTATTAAAGTATAGACTTACAGGAGTCATCAAGACCTCGGTCAGACCGAAGCAGACAACATCGTTGACATCAATGATTGAACCTAGGACAGACAAGGAAAAAGCCGTCGGCGATTGGTTAACGTCTATATTATCATACAAAAAGCCTTCGGAGATTGGTCAAGGTCTATATCACTATATATCGGACCTAGAAATCAATATCAATGTTTTCTATCAGAATACTAGATGATTGTAAGATTCTGATTGACCAGAAAATCAGACACACTCAGAAAGTCATACAATCCTTATTAATACTAAGAGAAAGGTCTAAGAGTCACATACACTTTACGCTACTTGATACTAACATGTGTTGAAATAGTTGGTAGTTTGTGTGGTTTCGTTTTCTTCGTTGTGACTCATGTCCGGTTGTCTGTTGAATTCGTCTGGAATATCATTTATTCTTCCCTGAGACTGCTTTGTTTTTACAGGGTAGTTGTTCTTTCAGATAAGGAAACAAACCGGTTTATGTGGTATCATTTTCTTCTTTGTCACTCAAGTCTGGTTCCCTGTTGAATTCGTCGGTGGGAATTCTTCCCTTTTCCATTGCGTTATTTTCACTGATCAGATTTTCTTTCAGTTCAGAAGACTCACTGGTTTCTGTGGTCTCCTTTTCTCTCTCACTCATGTCTGGTTCCCCATTGAATTCCACTTTGGACTTCTTTCTTAATTTTCCCTTTACATCAGAAGACAAACAGGTTTCTGGGGAATCACACATGATTTGTTCCCAGTTGAATTCTTCACCAGATATCCTTCGCTTCTTCCCATAGAGAGCCTTGTTTTGTCTCGGTAGCTTTTCTTCCAGTTCAGAAGACACACTGGTTTCAAGGATCTCGTTTTCTTCTATGTCCCTCACGTCTGGTTCCTCATTGAATTCGTCACTGGAATTCTTTCTCTTGTTCCGAGAGACAGTCTTGTTTTTATGGGGTAGTTTTTCTTCTAGTTCAGAAGACAAACTGGTTTCTGGGGTCCCATTTTTTCCTATGTCAATTATGTCTGGTTTCCAGTTGGATTCTTTCTTTTTCAGCTCAGAAGACACACTGGTCGTTTGGGTCTCACTTACTGTTTTACTAAAGACACCGTTCAGTTGTTTATGGAACATTCCACCTGCGTTTCCCTGCACGCGAAAGCAGTTATCGCCCACGTGACGCATGCTCGATTTTATTAATAGATCGCCAACAGAACTTGGATCTTTCATTAATATCATGACATCCACCGAGTCGTTCAAATTGTCGAAACACCCACAGTCGTCGATTGTCTAATGTATACACGCCATTATTTGTTCTACATACCCTTATTTTTTTTTATATCATTTACGAAAATTTCCTTCCTGCAAAGCATATCTAGAGTTTCTCCTATTTTTATGCCGGCATGAGGGGGTGTAGATTCCGAAATATGAAGAAATACAATTCTGGCTGTATTTAATCTCAGATGGTCTCATGCACATTGTCTACGGTGTATTCTCGATATTACCCAATATTAATAGAAGATATGTCAGTCTAAGTCCTCTGAGCTCTCAGCTTTCTGCTTTTTGTGTTTCTCATGTACACCGTATTTAGTATATATACGAAACATGTTGAACATATGACGTGGACTTTCATTGTGTCAAACATAATAGGAAGTCAGAATGTTTTTAAATGTTTTGTATATGTATTAACTTACTTACGATATTATAATTGAACCTATTCAGTGAAGTATCACGAAATTGGCGAAGGTCCAGGTACCGCCTATATGTACCGAAAGCTTCAAGAACTTAGACTGGTGTCGACCTTTGCTAGTCCATTTCTGCGCACAAGAAACACAAACGTGAAATGTAGAACATCGAAAGTGTTAAGCAAAACGTAAAAAAAGCTAATCGAAAATGAGAGGTAAAACTATGAATCAACTTTGCATTGTCGTGGTTTCGCGCAGCAAATTTTTTAGTTTTGCTTAGCATTATTACATTCTGGTTGTTTGTACCATGTGGCTAAACGTCGAATACCACGGATGAAATAAACTCCATTTTTAAGCCCTTTTCTGGTATTTGAAAAATTGTTTCATTGTTGAATTCTGAAATAAATTCCTTAGTTCAGAGTTTAAGCAAAAAACTAACGGATGAAGTTAATTTGGAGACCAGTTTGCACCAGAGACCGTTTAGCTTGTTAAATTCACACGGCACCTACACCAGAAAGCTTAATTAATTTATACATCATATGTATAGCATTTGTGATTTTGATTTGTTGCACAATGCTGTCATATCGAAAGCAAAATCAAGCCACATTTGTTGACTTAAACGTCTAACTTCTCGTAAAGAACACTGCTTGACCTTTTTCTTGTAAAATGAAAGATGATCGTGCCATTTTTTTCTTCGGGACATACTAGTACTACATGATTCGATGTTTTCAACGGCATTGCAAATATATTCTCAGATATCTTCGATTTTGATTAAAAGAGTCACCCCATGGTTAGGTCAAGCTAACTGGGGTTGTCCGATTTTCTTCTGTGTTGATGTTGTAAGTTGCATGTAAACTGGGGAAGATGCAATTCCACTTAAAGTTTATTATTTGAATTTGAATTATTTGTTGATTCTGCGTGCATGTATCCGTTGGTCATGTAAAAATACGCAGTTGGGAAACTTTATATATTAGTTCAATAACTAGATTTATATAATTGGCTGGAAGTCTGTTCTGGAACATAACTTGCAATCAATGACACGCCTCTTTCGAACTTTCACAAAGTTTTTGCCGTCTGCAAAAATAGAGAACATTTGACAGCTCTGCGACAACAAGATTTGGTGACTATAACTTTTGTTGTATAACGAATTTATTTCGTAACTCTTACTAACATTTTTATATATTAGTGTGTCTGAATCGGAAAATAGCATTTGTCAAGAATGTTTGGTGTATTTAATATATTTTTGCGATAAAACTATCGGCAAATCGTTGTCTCCGTAAATGACGTAATGTTTGTTTACATGTGAAGTATTCAGTTCTACCGTACTTTCACGTGTTGATATATCGCCCGCACGGCTGATAGTAAATAACTATTGTATTAATTGAATGTATATATGGATATTTCTATCTTTCCACAATTATAGTATATTTGCATCTTTAGTTATTCCATAAATGTAGAATTCGTATCGCACACATTCTTCGGCTGACGCGTAAGCGACCATTTTGGTAACATCTAGAATTGAGTCGCTTTCCTGCGGCTCATGATGCGAAATATTTAGTGTTAATAAATATTAAACGTACTGCTGCAATCAGCAGATTTTACTGCATAAATGCTTTACAAACTTATTTAAAGTTTGTAGAAATCTATATATGAAATAGATGTTTGTATTCGTGATGCATTATTTAGAAAAGGTTTCTTGTTCCACTGAAATCAATGGCAACGTCAAAATATCCGATTAGCCAATCAAATAGCAGCGTTTCGCTAATAAGCTCCTGCCACTTTGTCTGAAAAAGTATAAAAGGAGTTTGAGGCTTAAATTCAGATATCCATCAATAAATATACAAAAATTGTAAATGCCAGAGCAGTGCATTAGAACAAATATTACTCTCGTTTATTAATATTCAAAATCACGAACTGGAGTGGTGTATTGAACAAATATAACTCTCGTTTGTTAATATTCAAAATCACGAACTGGAGTGGTGTATTGAACAAATATAACTCAAATAAAAATGTACAAAAAGCAGTTTCTATCGTCTCTCGATCTTGTCAAATTAAGATACCCAGGTGATATTAGTCGTAATTAAGGGTTCTCGTTGATCTATTTTCTTTGACAAGCCTTTTCAACTGCTTATTTCTGTATTGTATATATGTTGACATGTTTAATGATGTGTTACATTATGTGAAGTATTTAAGATAAATTTATTTGTAAAATGATGACATATTATTATTTTTTTTAAATCTGCAAAGCTGAATAGATATAGACGAGAAATACAAAATGTAGTATTGAAGCTTATCAATGGTGACACATATGGTTATATCAGACACACCAAATCTTTTCATCCTTTCATCAACTAAAGATGTAATTTGAATCTAATTGTAATCTCTCTTCTCTGTTTACTACTGATTGACGGTATCTTCGTTTTTTCTGCTTTTTTTCTTAAAGTTATGTTGATTTTATATAAACTGTCGATTCGTGAAATTAAATGTTTTAAGGTAGGCAGCGTTTGCTCCTAGTTTCCAGTACTTCAAACATCAACCACAGCCCTCAGTTTGAACGGAAATGGAGCTCGTGTAGGTTCTAAAGGAAGTGACGTTATCCCTGTGGAAAATTTGAACACAAATCTTTGCAACATTGCGGCCAGAAAGAGAAACAATTCCATTTTAGCCAAAGATTCTCCTGGGCAAACTCTTCTGCCTAAAATATAAGAAAATGTGATATAGAAGCTGTTACACATCACATAATTCCATTTTTTGTTGGTCAATAAAGATTTTATATATTAAAATGAACGGCAAAATCTGTTGTTCAAATGGCATATAGTTTCTGAAAGTTTGATGTAAATCACCAACAAAGCTAATACAAGATTTTCTGGGTCTTTAACATAAAGGTATAAACGCAATGTTATCAACTCTATTTAGAAAAACATTACCTGTGGAAAAGGGTAGGAAGCTTTCTCGTTTCACAACTTTCCCATTCGAGTCCATAAATCTGTTCGGGTTAAATATTTCTGGATTTTCCCACACGTTCGGGTCTTTGTGTAAACTTCTCAAGATTGTCATAATGACTGTGCCTTTGGGAATTGAATAACCCTTTAAAGTTGTGTCTACAGTAGCCGATCGAGGTACATCGAGAAATGCGATATCAGCACATCGCTGAATTTCCATCAACGAAGCCTCGACATAAGGCATGTGTTTTTGTCAGCCATTGAAGGGAGACGACTCTTGCCAACCACTGAATGGATCTCCTCCCTGATCTTTGTCTGTATGTTAGGGTTAATGCATCATATACAGTAAAGCCCACAAAATAGTTGTAGATGTTGTTTCTGATCCAGCAAGAAACAAATCCCGAACCACTTTCAGCAATTGGTCCTCTGTGCGGAGAAAGTGATAAGAGTTAAACAAGCTAAATAAAATGTTGATTTTGTAATAAAATACGCATATAAAATGTCTAAAAACGTTTTACGATGTTCGGTTCCAGGTTTTTTGTTTGTTTGTTTGATTGGGGTTTAGCGTCGTACTCAAGCATATATCACTTATATGTCGCCAAATATTTATCGCCCCCGACTCATTCGCCTAGTTGGTCCACAATCGTATCCTCGCGAGAGTTTCTATAGTGGACGAGACTAAGACAACTCTAGTACGCTATCTTGTCTGAACAACCTCGGCCATTTCCGTCCCGTAAATAACTACCGGTACGGAAAGTGTCGAAGGATGTACCGACATGGTACGCTGTGCCAAGCCATCGCGCATTATTTCCGCCAATATTTGGAGCGACGTATGCTACAGACTAGCAAAGAAAAAAAGTGCAAAACAAGATGGCCTGGATGTATCTTAGAGTCAATGTCTCGAGGTAGGAATTAGAATTGATTCTATTTTAGAATGGTTGCTCCACTCAAGCGAATTGTTCGGCGAACTTGAGAATTTCTCAACCAATCACAGACTCTGAAAGCGTCATATCACAGATAAAATGGCGACCTCCAGCGATGCTGCATGTGACCAATAGTGCATCCGCGCATGCGTGATGTTATTTGCGGACTATCTTTCAAAAAGCACTCGCCTTAAAGTTCATCTAGTGTGTAATTCAGACAAATAGTTGTACAATATCAGTAATATCCAGGAAGCGTGACATATATTAAACGTTGGCTTTTGGGGAAAACATTATTGAGTTTATAACACGCTTCAAACGCCTTTTATCTCTTGGAGAAAAGCTTTGGATTTTGTGGCAAAAGCGTGTGATTCAAGGATATCGGGAATACCTTACTGAGCTAGCATGCAAGAACAGTGACAAACTGGATTTGTAAGTCCAACATGCAGACTTCTTTATAAAACAAATAGTTCATTAACTTACTATTTGAAGATCTTGCGACCATTCATGCATGCAGTCCTAATTTCATACTGAACACCCAAGCCCAACACATAGTACAAAGCATAATCAATTGTCCATAATGGAACCCAAACTGACACCGTTGATGTTATTGTTCAATGGTATTTAATATAAGTATTCAGCATTCAGAATCGAAACGGAGTTATGTAAGAACACCATTGTAGTATTCTCGGACGTGAACAAAAAAAACATTTTACGGAAATTTCACAAAACACTGAAAATAAAATTGTATTAGGTAAGTGGTGTAAATAAAATGATAACCGCTGTAAGTTTTTTAAAAGACATTCCTCGCATCAACTGAAGTATAAGCCTTTTCTCCACACTAATAAGACGACATATACTTTACTTTAATACACGTAAGCATGCAGTTTAGCTGTATATATTTTAAAATGTTATACAATTTACCTTCAAACGTTGAATTTGTACAATTTTGTTGTTGAATCTCTTTCAAATAACCGTCAATGAAGTCGCGCAAATTGTTTGGGTCAAAGGATTTTTTGTGCTCATCAATCTGTGAGTTGATGAAGTGTTCAATTTTATGGAAGTTTCGTATTGTTCTGTGATAATTAAATAAGTCCCCAGGAAGATATTTCAACCAAGGCACAAAGTTCGTTGCCCCCACGCCAATGCTTGACAAATTTTCACTGAAGGCCTTGAAAAATGTTTGAAACTCCAGATTATCATGCTGATACCGAGAACCAAAAACTATAGAGCAGATCACGTTCGACACCGACGTATGTATGAGAGTTCCGATCGGAAAATCCATCCCATGAGTCTTTTCCAGACACTTCAGAAGAACTTCGACCTCTTCCATGATTTTCCCTTCAAGGCTGGTTTTACCAAAACCAAAATCTCTTAACGTATGAAGAGTAAATCTTCTTTGCTGTTTCCACATCTCGCCATTTGAATTGATAACTCCTAATGACAACAACAAAACAATGAATTAGAGCTCTATCATACAAGTGTTTCATTACAAGTTACTTATTCTCTATACATCGATTTTACCTGTAATAATCACTTAAGTCGAAAAGCAATGACTGACTGACCGACCCGACCGACTCACTGATCACTCAACTCAGTGGTCGGTCGGTCTGACTCACTCACTAACTGACTGATAGAACCACATGTCATTCGTTACAAGAATCGTTATTAAGATATTATACGTGTGAGCTTCAATATTGTTAAGTACAGGGCGAAATTATTGGTTACAATGAGCATTTATTCTTGTATCATTCTAGAAAAGCACAGTGCACACACCTTTTCCTTGAGTCACCGCCTGAGCCACAACAAGATTGGGTCTGTCCATAAAGTCATCTGCCTTTGTTATTAATACATCTTTTATGCCATCAAGACCATGGACAAATACTGTCAAGATATTACCAAGATATAGGCTGTACACGTCACCATACTGCTTTCTCAAATCATCCATGGAGTCGGCGGTGTTTCCACGTAACTGTGGAAGATTTCCTAGCACCGGCCAGGCTGTGGGCCCTGGTGGGTAATTCTTGCCCCTCCTCTTTTGGGCAGCAAAAAAAAAAAATATAACACACCCTACCAGCACAGCAGTCACGTTGGTGAATATGGTATCTCCCCACATTGTACTTTTCTCTCCTGTGTACTTAAAAGAAATGAATGAAACCACGTCTCATGATGTGAAGTTGGTAAGTTATGTTTGTGTGCATGTGTACTTATATAACAACACATAGCTAGGAATTATTCATTCTTGTCCGCTCACTATTTACCCCATAAATTACCATAAATTATATCCAATATGTTTATTAAAACAACTTTACGTATGTATATACATGTACACATGTTCAAGAAACTAGACTACAGCCGACGGAAGATACATTTGAACACACACCAAATATGTCTGCAGCTTAATATGCTGTGGCTTAGCTAGTTTGTTTGCACTATTGCGTGACACAGCAGTTACTTTGACTGGCCAAATGAAAACTTGTTCGTGAGTTTTCACCTACTGCATTACGACACCAGAGATATCCAAGAGTTCAGTTTGGATTAACTCAGCGTGAGAGTATTTTGAAGCAGGATGTCAAGAATGACGTCAAAGCTGCACCACCAATATTAGTATCATCCAAATAGATTCACTGATGCCCATTTTTCGTTAAGAAAATAATTTAATTGATATTGATTTAAAGGATTTTCTTATCCCCCCACCCTTCTCCAAGTGTAAACTTAATGCGAAAACCCATTTCAGAATGAAATCTCAAACAACCCCTCCCCACCATCAACGCCCATAAATCTAGGTAATTGATCTGCTACCAAGGCATAGGCTAGGGGGGGATGGAGGGGTCGTCATCACTCCCCGCTCACACTTTCTCATTACCTATGATTTTGAAACAGTAATCAACCGATTATAAAAGTCAGTGCGACAAGACTTTGAACTACTTAGCGGCATTTCTGATTGACACAATCTACCGCACCTATCAGTCTATAAAAAGGGTTCTATTCATTCTGATTTTGAATCAACAAGGTAGCGTTTAATGTAATTTATGTGAAACATTGTATGTCTGAATTACAGTCAGATCGTCTAACATTTGAAACTCTTAAATCTAAAAGTCTAATGCTTACAGCCAAAACGTCTAATACCTAGGGTCAAAACGTCTACTAGTAAATTAGGTACACAACTGTACAATGCTAAAATAGTGTATTATCCGCATCGCTCAAACAAATTTCTAGACAGATAACACAAATCATATTCATCTCCAATGGGACTAGTTAATCTAAACAAAGGTAACGCTGAGAACTTTTCTCACCCAGCGGATTGTCCATTGTAAAAGACGAGCTGTGTCATGTTGTCACTTGCATTGTTGGCGGATAACTTCATTTAAATTTTTAATTTCAATTTATTCACCAAGTTCATAACACAATTAATGGAAGTTTGATAAAAATAAATATATTAGCGGGAATAAAGCCAAAATAGCTCTTTTTATCCCAAGCATAAATCTGGTTGTCACCAGATGAAGGGGAAAAACCAACCCGCACATTTTCAAGAAATCATTGCTTCAGTCGTCCACCCCCTGCTGACAATTTATACTCAATCTTCGCTGGTGTGTGATGCTAACTTAAATTACATACATGTGTGGGGCAGAGATGTTTTTGTAGGTAGTGGCTCGTGTCGAAAATCGCCACCTCGTCAGCCGAAATAAGAATATGTAAGGACCCAGCAATGCCATTTTTTAAATTTTATATATGATTCTTTACTTCTCTTTTACACATTAAGCCGAGGCTTATATTGTGTACGGTAACACAAAGGATAAACATTACATTTGGTATACACTTTTTAACAAAATATAGTATTCCATCGGATAGATGGTATGGATATTATGTTTTGTCATTTAGCATATCAGATATTTATTGCCAACATGACAACGGTGAAAGAATTACAAATTACTCAAACAACAACTATATCTAGATAAATACAATCTTATAACGGTTTAAATAGATGGATACTGTTGACCGCCGCTGCTTGCTTGCTGCTGAACGTATACTAGGCTACAACAGGTCTGAACGAACACTAAACAATTATGGAATCAAGCAAGTGTCGCAACGTATATTAATAATAATCTTATAAAAACCTCTAAGTGCTTTTAATAAATGTACACACAGCTATTACAATTGACTCATTTATAGTAAACGAGAGCTCATGTGAGCCATACAAAAGAATTGTTGTGGATGGTATATCATCATATCCACTTTGATCCAAGGGCAAGAACATTATCTGTCTATGTAGTAAATATTGTTTACATTCTAGCAGAAAATGAGCGGCTGATTCTGAAACCGAACCACACATACAACGTGGAGAGTCCATTAAATAATAGTGGAAAAGATCTTCATGTAAGGAACTACATCCATTTCGCATCCTACACAGGACGATGTCAGTTACTCTATATGTATCACCTGCTTAATACCATTTGGGTGGAGATAAACTAATATATAAAGAGTTTAGTTTACTTTTGAATTCGTCATAGTGACGTATGCTTTAGATCGGGTCTGGCAAGGAGTTACAGTCTCTAACGGTAGGTGGGAAAAAAGATTTAAAGAATGAAGCTGTGCGACTAGCATATGAAGTGAAATTATCATAAGAACTAGTTGGGTATGGATTTCTTTGACCTACAGCTCTGGGAAGTTTACCCTTTAAGTTTGGATTAACGTCGTGGTCGACTATTTTATAAAACTGACAGAGTCTGTGAAGACGACGACGCTGATGTAGTGCTATAAAGCCAGATTCTTCGTATAACAATTTAGTGGATAAGCTTTTAGTAAGACCTGTAATACAACGTAATCACTCTTTCTGTAGAAATTTTATAGCTTTACATTGGTCTTCAGTTATATTATCCCACACTGTGTCAGCATATTCTAATCGTGGTCTAATAAATGACTTATACATGATTTCTAGGCTATGCCGATTTAATACATA
>JAQQZZ010002588.1:0-12423 GCA_030265115.1 Mopalia vespertina
ACTCGGTAGTGTCCTCTAGTCAGGCCTTAAGTTAATAACACAATACTCGGTAGTGTCCTCTAGTCAGGCCTTAAGTTGATAACACAATACTAGGTAGTGTCCTCTAGTCAGACCTTAAGTTGATTAACATTACCTTGATTGAGAAAAGCTTGAAAGGTGTTTTTTCATGAATGACTGTTTAGAATTCCGAGAAGTTTTGAGATGAAATCAACCTTGGTCTGATGTTGAACAGACCATCCAGTGTAATAGAGTAAGTGATTGGCTGGTGGTGTTTTCAATGATGAATGTGGCACACCTTCCACTTGAATTGCTCTGTGATCTTATTTTATTCCATAGATGTAATGAAAAATAGTTTCTAAGTGTGTCTTTTATTGGCCCTTTGTAGAGCAGAGTTTTTGGGTGCGTATATTCTTTGATCAGGCATGAAATAGGATCGTGGTCTTTGGCTCGGAAGAGAAATGCTCAACCTCTCCTTCATTCTGGCTGCTTGGAAAGTTCGGCCAGAGACAATTTATCATTGTTTGCCGTTGGTTACATTAGCAATAGTCCTAAATTCAACAGGGTGCCTCATCCAATTGCACTGTATTAAATGAATGGGAGGCTTGTGCAGTCAGCCGTGTATTGAGGTAAGAGCTATTGAAATCTAACAGATTGCTGAGTTCCACTGCTTAAGTTAATAATTCTGACTTTACGGAGAGAGATTTTGCAATAAATCACTCGCTTCAGAAACGGGAAGAAAGAAATATTTATTTTGTGTCTACTTTTGGCAGATGTTAACTTAACATCTCATGAGATCAAAATTTTTGAGAATTTTTAGTCGTACAAAAAGATTCAGAATAATTTGATAAGATTTAATTCTCATACTACAGCCCTCATATCACCACTCTCAAGCATCAAGGCGGACTTATTTTTACAAGGTTTCCACTCGAATTCCCTCCATTTTTAAGTAAGGAATAGTGTAAAGCAGACAATCCGTCATCAAATAGGTGAAATACCCTTGATTATGATGATAAACCCTAATCACAGAAAAACAGCAAACCACTCTCAAGCTGTGATATCAAGTGTTACTTTCACCAGTGAAGATCCACTCCAATTTTGCGTCATACAGAGACCAGATCATACTTTCGACATCCTCTCTATCGCAATAATATCTCTATAGTGTCTTCTTTTTTGCAAGAAACCATTCCAGCCCTGTCGCTGTTGTTCTGTGACGTCATCAGGAGCTTGGATTGAACAATGTACATTTATAGCGTTATGAGCAGCTGCAAAATGTAAAGACTGTAACAGGAAAATTCTACCAAATATGTTTATAAAAGCATAGTGTGAGAAAAAGATTATCAAAGTGGAACCTGTATGGTATGATGTATATCACTATCGTCTGTTAATAAGACAGGATTTTTTAAAATTACCAGATGCCAGTGATAAGCTTATTTATAGAATCAATTGTGCAGGCTCTCATTGGATCACCTCTAAGTATACATGTACATCAGTTTATTAAAAATGTCATTTTACAGCAAAAAAAAACCAACACTTACTTGTTAAAAAAGGACATTCGTTCAAGTTTAATTGGAAAGCAGAAGGGTGTGTTTTGTTATCTTTATTAAACTTGTTTAAATAGGAAACTTTTAAGGACCAACAATTTCTGAAATTCTCTGTTGAGCTTAAATGCTTTGTTTATTTTATTTAAAAAATCAAAAGGAGAGAAAAAATATATGATATATAAGACTTGTGGGAAGTCAATTTCGTATCATGTGGCAAAGAACACCAATCTCATATATTTCTAAAAGCAATCACACTGGCACAGGGATGTAGATCTCATATATATATTTTTGGAAAGCTTGAATACTCAGGATTTTATATATATGTGAATATGGTGAAAACCCAATTATTATTTCTAAAAATATTGCAAAATGAGTAAATGTCAACAGAAAAAAATTTAATGCATTTTTCATGGTTTATTTCTCGAAGTGCAATAACGATAAGACTCAATAAAGAAATACGCCTTGGAAAGGCCGCTTAAAACTGAAATGCCAGAAGTAGGCAATTAAAGTTTTGCGACGTGAATGTATGATCATGGGAAAACAAAATTATAGGCTCCAATTTAACTGTTTGTAATCAGAATTTCGAATTATTTTTTTGACCAACATATAGTTTGAATACCTAACTTTTAATCCAAGCGATAAAAAAAAATGGTTCATTTTGAGAAAACCAGGACAACAGAGGGTTCTACCTCTCACTCTTTCGCCGAGAATTATAACTTAAGTTTTTTATCAATTACATCATAGCAATGTTTAATTCCAAAACATGGTAAGCAATGTAGCTTACATGACATGGAAATTGATAATAGAGTCGTGCACCATATATGGGAATTATCATATGCCATACAACTGGAATCGAATAAACTTCCTCTTTGCTTTCATTGGATATTTAAGTCATAATAAATATACTGAACACAATCTGTGGAATGCATTAATCTGGACTTACGTGTACACATTCCACCTAAATAAATGTAGGGTATGCTAGAAATTTAAGTCCAGATGAAGTGATTTTATTACAATACTCATAGCTATCATACTCTAGAAAACTTGGCCAGTAAGTGCAGCATAAAATGTCAGACTAATAAAAAATAGATAAATTTTGTTGAAAGTATTTTCAAATCCACTTGTGGTTGACTTGTTGGTTTGGAAAATCTCTCAGCTGTGCACAGAACAGATGAATCTCTGGGGACCCTTTTAGAAAGACCTTGACAAATTGGTGAGGGTTTATTGGTCCCCGAGAGTGTCAATGAATGAGTGATTGCTATAGCTCCTACTCACCTCTCTAAGATCTTCGCTACGCATACCCTATTACTTTATTAAATACTATTGAAAGTTCTGATGATGGTGATTTTGTATAATCATAGTGGACTATTTTAACATTATTGTAAACGTCCCGTCTGGGTTTTGGGGGAAGAAGGGGGTGGGAGGTGGATGAAATGATAAGTGGGTTCCTCTAAATGAATTGCAGACAAGACCAGAAAGACATTTTTTAAAGGAATTGGGATTTATCTTCTCAATGCTATGAAAATGGAGACTTTAATCCAGAAAAGATTGTCCCGTTTTGTGCTTTTTCACACTTGTTGCAAAAAGGGTTATCTGCACTTTTATAATGAATAATGAATGTTGTTCACCCATTGATTGATACATGTACATGCAAGTTATTCTATGAATATATAAATGTGTCTAGTGGTAGAAAACCAAAAAATGTAAACAAATTGTACATGATGTGGTAACAGTTTTATTTTATACTCTCAATAATTTTCTACAAAAAAAATTGCTTTGTCAAAGACTTTATGGTTCTTCAACAGTAATAATAACAAAAAGCACTGTTAGATCGCCCATGCTGGATTTTCATGTCTGCTTCCAGTTTGCTGCTGTAGAAGAACTGCTGTTTGTGTGTGTTTCATTTTCTGACACTCCCCACAGAGTGACGTGGTTAGTCATTCTCAGGAAACCCTCAGACAGGACAAATTAGTAGATTAATTCTGTTATGTGAAAGCTGTTACATCAAAGACCCGATTAGAGAGGCTTATTAGAATCAGTCCACTTCTCAGTGATGATTACCTGTGTGTTTCATATTGGCTGCTTTATGACATGCAGCCAGTCAAAACCTTAAAATTACTGTAGAGTCCTTGTGAAAGAGCCAATCAATTAGCTTAGTTCAAGGAAAGTAGCTGCGGTTGGAGATGGCTTCCTGTTGCCTCGGTGGTCTTAGAACTAAGGAACAACAGGAAGTCGATATGTTTGTGGGGTCCTATAATCTCTTTGCATCTTGTCATTGTTTGTTGCCAGTTGCGTGGGATGGTTCCCTTCACCCATTGGGCTGACACGCCGTCATAATCTAAAGTACAGTGTTAAACCCCAATCAATGAAATCTAGGTCACATCTTTATTATCATCTATGTTTTCCGTAAATGGCAGTATCCTTTCAGCCCGGTTTATTTGCCTGTAAAATGTGTAACTTGTTTTCTCGATTATGTATGGTTAACTCAGAGAGTATAGCATAGCCCAATTAGCCTTGATACATTAACCCTACATGTATTTACATGCCATTTAGGGTTAGTTCAACCATCACACACATCATAGAAGTGAAATAACGGGTGAAATAACGGGTGATTGGAAGGCCCTTCCTGTTGCCCTTGTTCTCTCAGATCTAAGGGGCAGAACAAAGCTTTGTGTTGCATCTTGTGATTATCTTGTCTTATTTTTTGTTGGAAGTAACGTTGTGGTTAGTTTCCTTCGGCCATTGGGCAGGAATTCCTACAATTTTATCATTAAAAAACCCCAAATCCAAAAAGCGTTCTATTGACAATACATGTGTCTCTGTCAACATACTGGAAGATTCTCAGATTTGTCTTAAATGCTCTTATTTTTTAACTAATTTGTACTGACACATGCTTGTTGGTGAAAAGCCAAGGTCTTAATAAGACTTCTGCTAATGAGGACTCTAAAACACTTGTAGAATCTGTGAACCCAATTTGTTTAATTAATGTTTAGTATGTTAGTGATACACTTGAATTGACATACTGTATTCAAGTATAACCAATGTCTTTCTAATTCTATGTAAGCTTTCTGCTAATGAGGAATTGAAATGCTTAGGGCATATATGTACCCAATTTATATCAGTGTAAGAGCCAGTATAGAACAGTAACTGATATAGCACACAAAGTAACCATTCACCAGGCCCCTTTTCTGTAAGACTTAGACCTCTGGGATACAGCTGGGAGGAACTTAACCGTGTTAACTGGATTGCTAAAACTAGAAGTTTGTTGGTTTGGAATGTAGCTTTTGGAGCGGTTTTGATGTTGGGTCACCGAAGTGCGGGAAAAAAAAGTGTTTGCCAAGGTTTCCTAAACTTATACTTGTATATTAGTAGGGATTGCTAAAATTCCTTTTAATAGGCCAATTATCATCAGTTTTACTCTTTTTTACTTTGAATGTTAAATATTTAATTTAAATTTAGAGATATTTTTGCAAATGAAAAATTCAATTTATAGTAAAATAAACTCAGGAAAAGGACCTCTGTGTATATGTTCACTGGATGCAGCTGTCTTTAATTAGTGTTTGGAGAAAGATTGATACATTTATAGAAGATAAGATACACTTCACATTGTTGTTTATTGGAATTTGGTCTTTAAGTCCAGACTGAATGGTATTTTAATACATGATGATGATATACTTAAACAGTAAAAGTCATACTAACACAATCATAACCTGGTAAGTGTTTTGCTTTGTTGGGAAAATAATGTTCCTCGAGATCTATGCATAAAAATCATGGCTGAGGTTGGAACATACTACCCCTATTGACCAGAGAACAGGTGCCCCTTGCCCCCTTCCCCAATAGACATGTATATGCGTAGTAGTGTAATATCTTCATTATATACATTGTATATCCTATTCTAAAGACAGTAGCCAGAGCAGAGCTTTTGCTGCATCTGTGTAACATCTACGGATCTTACTATAATACTGCATGTTCTGTTTTTAGCAGTTAGTAACCCCTGCATAGTCTCATTGTAACACAGCCCAAACAACTTCATAATGACTGTGTGAACTATGTTTGGAATGTTGCGTGAAAGACATAATATATTTGGACATTTTAAACTCACCTCCAGTTTCTTATAAGATTATCTATTAACTTGAATCACCCTGTTCCCATGGCCTGAACCAACTGATTTGAATAAAATATTTTGACTGTTACATTGTTTACATTTGAACTTTAAATTATAGTCCCTACAATTGTATATTGACATTTTTAGAAATGGATTTTCCTCTTTTTTTTTGGTTTTTCTTTGTTTTGGAAAATATTGGCTGCACTCTTTTGAAACTGTTTCAGGTAAAGAATTGTTTTCAAAGAATGTCTCTTGATTCTATTGTCAACAGGATGTAAACAAAGGTACTAACAACTCATATGGGTTACCCAATTCAACTCTCTCTCTCCCTCACTCCCCTTATGACCCGGGTTGCTCCACAAAACAATGGCAGTATCAAAGGCATTTAGAAACTTACAGTATGGCATGAAAGCCAGCTTGAGTCTACACTAGGCTGTCAATCATGTTCCCCCCTTTAGAACTCCCTGCTGGCTGGCTGGCTGATGGTAGTCAAGAGGAACTAAGTCATGGCTGGCTATAAGTCCACAGCTTCCCCAGCATCTGTCAGTCGCTTCACACTGTGCGGAGCTGTAGACCGCCTTAAGTCGCTCCCAGTCAATAACTAGCCTCGCTCTACAGGCAATCCGCTGGGAACTATAACATCCTCTGAGTGCCGTTACATAGGCATACTCATCCTATGCTGGCCCCATCAAGATGATTGCTTCAGCAACAGACTAAATGGATTTTATTTTACTCTGGATTACGCTACACATGAACGCCTGATATTTGTTTAATGCAAGGGTTTGGACATTACAATGTAAAGGTAAATATACATGTAACAGAGCTTATAGTTGCTTTTCATGAATCTCTTGTATGTTGTTTTATTTCTCTTATGTTCTGTTGTGCTTTACATTTTGGACAGAGCATGTATAGATGGTATGAAATTTTACTGGTCAACTTTATTTACTCTTTGGGGTAATTGTCTTGTAGTTCAAGAGCTAATCTTGTAGGGAGCTTCCTGTTGCTTTGGTGTTCCTTAGCTAAGGAGCACCATGAAACCAATTGTTGTCTTATAAATTAGCAGTCTTTCTTCTTTTTCTTTCACCATTCTATGCATAGTTGTTGCAAAGTTATCACAGGTTTTTATCTTCTTTTTGAGCGCTGTCAATAAACCTTATCTTTAGCATAAAACCCAATCAAACTATATCAGACAAACAGTTTGTGTCCTTCATAAGATTTTAAAGGAATGTTAAAGGAGGGGAATTTCTGTACTGGTAAATAAAATTGTATCAGTTAACTGTATAGTAGCTTGTCTTGGCTTAAAACTTAGACTCCATGTATAAGATAGTGCTATCTTTTGCCATACTGGAGGCTTTGTGTTCTGTTTCCATTGTAAACCACTCAATATAAGCTACACTTGCTTGGATAGATAAGACAAGGATGTCTTTTCTCTACCACATTACTCACCCAGAATCACTATGTTGTTAAAATAATTTGTTTGCTATGCTTTATCCCAAAAATACACATAATGGTAAGAAAATACTCCTAAAAAGGAAGGTTTTTACACATTAATGTATTTTAGGATAGGCAGGTCTGCTGTTGGAAAAGTAGCATTGCTTCACAGCTAAGGGCATGAATACACATGTCTGTTTCAAAAGCTGCCCTTAGCTAGAAGGCTCAGTATAAAAAAGGCCCCAATCACAGACTGACCAAGTTAGACTAAACAGTTACAGGGGTACCAATGTTATCATGTTGTGTTTACTGAGCAGTTGAGGAACATAGTATCCATTTTATCAATCAATTCATTTGATGACTCTCCGCATGAGATGTGACAAAGTGTTATCATGGTCTTACACAGAAATTATTATAAATGCTGACATTTCTTCAATAATATTGCAAAGATTTATGAAGATCGAACAACACAGATGAGTCTCTTGTTTTAGAAGCATTTAGTAGTTGTTGGTTATAAACAACACATGACATGTATGCATTACAACTTTTTGCATACAAGGGCTTGGGAGTTAGATGGTTCGGTAGGTGAAAGATATAGAAGCCGGCATTTATAAATGGGGACTTGGTCACTAACTACAAGGGTTGTGGGTTCCATTCACAAATGCGTTGCAACCAGAACCTGTTCTGTTACCAGTTCTGTTTAAATGACAACGATTATGTTATGGACTGTGATGTCCCGATGTAGTTAAGTTATTTGAAATTCCTTATATAAAAAATAAGCAAAGAACTACAAATAAGTATATTCAAGTTAGAATTCAATTTAGATGCTAAAAACAGCTGTTAAAACTTTTGTGCTTAATGTCAGATGTCTATCAATTTAAAAGCTGGTTTCCTGTGTCAGCGTGATTTACACTGAAATTATTGAAAATACTGCCACTGTTTAAGTTTGTATTGATCCGCTGGGTACCACCTGTGACACTTAAACACTGATAGAACACTAGTCTTCTATAGGATGGAAATATGTCATTGTCATTTAGAAACTATAATATGGGCCTATTGGCGGTGGTCCAGTTTGCCAACATGCTGGTGATTTGGTTCCTGACTCTGAGGATATACAGGACGAGGACAGTCAAATTTAATGGACAAATGGTGCGATATCCCATCATGACGATGATATATTGTTAAAGTTTTACAGGATTTGCTGCATGTAAGTAATTTTAATCCGTTCTATTAGTTGAGTCAATCAGACATCAATACATTAGCCAAGTTCTTGTTCTAATTATTTTGTAGACAAGGTTTATCAAAATAGTCAGTCTTTCATGAAAAGTCATGAATATTTTCCAGTTTGTCCCACATATCTGTTACAAGGTTATAGATTGATGTACATGTATTTTTTTTAAGTCAGAATGATTTTATTATTTCACCTGGCTATAGTTTTGTTTAAAAACCATATTGAGGCTTTCAAAATTGCTATTATCAATTGGCTTTCAGTCATAACCAATGCACCTAAGCATGGTGTACACTCATTGTATTATAAACATAAACAAAAGAAGTGCGTAAGCAAACAAAATCTGTTCTTTCTAGCTTTATTTTAAACAAAACACAATTCCCATTTGACCCAGAGTCAGAATACTAAGATTTGTAGTGGCATTGACCCAGAGTCAGAATACTAAGACTTGGAGTGGCATTGACTAGACTTTTAGTGGCATTGACCTAGAGTCAGAATAATAAGATTTGTAGTGGCATTGACCCAGAGTCAGAATACTAAGATTTTTAGTGGCATTGACCCAGAGTCAGAATAATAAGATTTGTAGTGGCATTGACCCAGAGTCAGAATACTAAGATTTGTAGTGGCATTGACCCAGAGTCAGAATACTAAGACTTTTAGTGGCATTGACCCAGAGTATTTATACTAAGATTTAGTATGAGTATGATCCAGTTTTGATGTCGTACATCAAGATTATCAACATTTCAACGAGATTTCAACTTTTTGAAGCCATCCATTATGTCACTCTGATACTTCACAGTTCATACTATAAGTGGAATTACTTTGAGTATAATAATCTCATTCTCCATACTTCTCTTAAGTGAGATTGTATTGCCCTCTGGCTAAGGGCAGTGTGTACCCATCATATACATGGAGGAGCCATTAATTAACATTGCAAGGGTTTCATATTTTAGGGGCGTGTTAGGGTACCTATTTAATGTTGTAGTGTATATATTTTCGCATACATGTATAAGTGAAATACACCAGTCAGCACAAACTTTAAGCGTCAGTCTCTGTCAGCTATTTTGAATTACCCATTCATATTCTGTTGTAATTTAGGTGTGATACAGCGTGAAACACCAGTCAGCACAAATTGTCTGTGTACGGCTAGCTCTGTCAGCTATTTTAAGTTCACCATTCATCCTCTCGTCAAAACACGAGTGGTAAACTACCTGACTGTATAAGTAATTAGATATTTGATGCTGTATATTATGTAACATAGCTAAAAGAAAACTGTGATTTTGGTATTTTAGTTCTTTTTGCCTGAGTACCACATATTGTAGTTTATCGCCTACATATTCAACAATACATCAGGTACATTTTCACCATAAAAAAAAGTTACACTTACAATGTTACGAAAGCTGAAATTTCAAAGTTTGACCAAGGCTCAAATTTGACAGTCTTAGAACTAAGGCTTGTTCATCAGATGTGGTAAGTTATGATCATAACATTTGAGTTATCGAGTGTAACCAACCATATGTTTTGGGCCTTTTTGTTTTTAGATCAAATTTGGGTTTATTTTTTTTTATTGGAATTAGATATGTGAAAACAATGTAACACGTCTGCCTTCTCTGTCATTCAAGGGACATAACTCTTGTGTCCATTTCATGGTCATAAAAGGAAAGCCATAGAGGGAATGATGTGATTGGTACAATGTGGCATTTGCAGTATCTTTATGAAGAAGGTCCGAAATACTGTCTAGATGTTTCTTTCACTGTCATAAAAAGGTCAATTCTATCATAATGGAAAGCTATAGCTAATGGTCAACAGTGCCCTACAATAAAATGATTTCCTTTTCTGTTTGATAATGATCTGTACACATGTTTTCTCTTCATTTATTATTTTTGTTTTTACTATTTTTTTTAAATAATCCTAGTTTTCTTGTGAAGAATTTTGATAGAAAAATAACAGAGAACAACAATGCACTGTAAGCAGTTTTATGATTGATAATATTTTTTTAATATTTGATAAAAACTTTTCTTAGTTAATCCTGAACTTTGTTTAAAAGACTGTTGATAATATATAATAACTATGTTATGCTATAACTCCTGTTTATTAACATTCCATCTAAGCTATTTAGTGTATGTTAGATCTACACAGAATCATGCCCCTCAATTTTAAACAGTCTCGGCATCTTTGCAAGATTGTAAAATGAGAAGGAAGGGATACAGAAGTTTGGAAAAATAATCACTTTGTCCTTGGTAACAACTGTTAGAAGTTGTTTATATCTGCATGGTGCCTTTTGAGCAGACAAAGTAGATCCCCGTGCAAATCACATGTAATATCACAGTCTATAGAGATTGGACAAAGCCCGTACAATGGTACATGTAGGATGCTATGAGGGGGTATAGAATGGTGTGATTGCAGCTGTGCTCTCTGTCAAACACATGTAACTTTGGTTGACTTCAAACAGATTAACTCTTCCTTCTGTTTATCACTGACTGTCAGCCTTAACATGTCAGCTGATCCTGTGAAGGAACTCACAGGTTTAAAGTTAGGGGCCAAGAACTGATCCCTGCAGAACCACATTTTATGGGTTCAAGGCTTTTACGCAGATAGAGAAAGTTTTTAATGAGAGACTCACATATGGTGTTAATTAAATGGTGTATATTTATATGTCAGATCAGAAGGTGTCTTAAGGCTATCTCAGTATGTCTGCTAATCAAGACTTGTCCCACTCTGTAGATTTCACCAAGCTAAACAAGACGTGAAAAACTATCCCCACACAGATATACCATTCATCATGTTTACACACAAGTTTCCTTGTCAGACACTTTTCTTGGCTAACCCTTTATTTTAGTCCAGGTCAAAGCACTTGGTTCATGTTTTAAAGTGCGTTTAGTAGGATACATGTTGATGTAGAATTGATTCCAAGTTTTTCAAATAAGTGGAACACTACTGAAAGTTAATTTTAAACCTTGAACCACAGGAAATTCGCAAAGCTGCTTCACTATCATCATATAAGTGAAAAACCATAAAGTACGAAGTTTGCCCTTAAACCTTGTGATGTCCTGTTTTGTCTATGTTGTTGCCGGTTTTCCACCGTAAATAGGCAAGGAGCAATGTGTATAGTGGACAATCCGTCGTCCTACAAGTGAAATACCCTTGAGTACAACGTTAAACCCCAATCAAACAAACAAACAAATCCTTCACCCATTGGGCTGGTACGCCGTCATATGAGCGAAATAACTTTAAGTAGGATGTTTAAACACAATCAAACAAATCTAAGAAAGAGCAGCCATGTTATGGGTGAGACGTTTATGTTTTGGACTAAAGAACCCCCTTTACTGCATTCCATGTATTGGATGCCATATGTTTGACGCATATATATAATGGAACTTTTCAAGTGACTAATGCACACTGCCGTGGCTTAGGCAGGGAACAGTGTGAAGTGGACAATCGGTCGTGATATAAGTGAAATACACTTGAGTACGATGTTAAACCCCAATCAATCAATCTGCTGATTATCATAAGCAGTTATATTTGATGTTTCTTCTTGCTTTTCCACTTAACGGCCAACAGTGTAAAGTGAAATACCCTTTTAACTCTCTGTCTTTGTTTATTATCAAACTGTCTTTAAGGCTAAAATAATGGTGGTTTGATTGTGTTTAAGTGCAAATTGCACTCATTAAACACTTATAAAGATTGTTCAGAACTAATAAATTGTTGTGACTGTAAAATTTATCATTATAGTACTTAAAATATGGTTAGTAAGCAAAGCATGCACACACATCTTCATGAAAACAACTTTAGATGTACTGCAAATGATAAGCATTTGTATATCTCAGATTAGACAGAGACATGGTTACCTACTTAAATTTATAAAATTTTACAGAAATAGCTTCTTGTTTGCACAATTCTCCACTCTCATTTTCAGTCTTACTACATGTACATTTATCTGAGAAATCTCTTCCTCTTTTTAGACATTCTTTCATGTAGCTACTGTTGTGCTAATGTGATTTCTATCCTCGTATGCTATGTATAGTAACACTGACAACTAGCTTTCTATCCTCGTATGCTATGTATAGTAACACTGACAACTAGCTTTCTATCCTCGTATGCTATGTATAGTAACACTG
>JAQQZZ010002588.1:12523-25818 GCA_030265115.1 Mopalia vespertina
ACAACTAGCTTTCAGAACATATCAATATAACAAGCTTTTAACTATGGTAACTGGCTTGTAGAATAACACATTCTCAAACTTTAAACTTTTGTATAGTGGTGCAGTTTATCTGTGAGTGCAGACTTTCTGCTTAAGTTTCAACTACCGGTAAATATAGCAATCCAAAGGCCTATGTAGGTGATTATGTTTATAAAGATATTGTAAACACTAATGGAACAGAAAACCTAAGACAGTCTGCAGGTTTTTGTTCACTTTACATTTTAGTGTATTCTTTTTTTCTCCATAGTAGTCAACTGAATTCTATTTATCAAGAAAAGTTACCATGAACTTAAACCAAAGTTTGCCAAGCAGTTGTTTATAATGTGTTATAATACTTATATTTTTGTTTACTTAAGTAACCTCAGTCAATTAACAAGAAATAGTCCTATCCCAATGCCTTCTGTTCATATAATATAAACACAGGCCTGTGCTTTACGGCATAACCTTAAAATTAGTCCTCTAAAATTTTGTGAGCTAACCTAACATTTGCATTTACCGTTGCTTTGCTGATTTTTTAAATACAAAAATGTGCATGTATGAAGAAGAAAAAAATCACTTTATAATACAATTTTCAATGATTGCAAATTTAGGGGAACATTGCAAACAATTTGGGAAACGTATAAATCGGTCCTCCTAGAATAAGTTTGCATAACCATGGGAAGACCTCATTCGGTCCGTTCTCTCCAACAGCACAGGCCTGACACAGAAATGTGATTGTGACACAAGGGTTCAAATATACAACACAAAACGAAGGATTAACTCATACATAAACTTAAAGTGCTTTAGAGATATTATGTAGATGATCATAATTTACAACTTGGTTTTGCAAGAATTTATTTACATGTTTATAATGTGATACGTTTTATAAACTTTTTTATGTATTTCAAACAAAAAGACTGCTAGCTGATAAATAGAGGGTGCAAATTTCATGCTGTTTAGTAGAGATTTCCATAATTTAATTTTTAAAAATGTCACTCTTTTAAAGTCATTTGCTTCATGAAATCGGCCTTTGTTCTTGTGTCTTGTGAATAGCCTGTATTGTTTTTGTAGAACACCAGTGGTCTTGAAGGATGGTGCCTTCACCCACTGAGCTGGCACGCCATTATATAAGAGAAATAAGAAGGCATTTAACCCCAATGAGAACATCAAATTCAGTTAAACGGTGTTCAAATAACTCATTTTAATTACAAAAGATCCTGTACTTCTTTTTAAAATATGTGTGGGAATTTTTACCTCGACCTGCAGTACTTGTTAATGGGTGACTCTTTTATTCACCATTAAAACTAACATTCTGTAAATTCAGTGAAATGGACAGAAGAGTGGTAAATGGTGATTGAAAGGCGTTAGTTGTGATAATGGACTGAAATCTATTATCCCAGATTGAGTCAGAGCTTCTCAAATTGGTCATTGACTTCCCTTTGATTTATTTCAAACTGTTGATGGACACTGACTTAAGAGGCTTATTGTAGTCAAGACTGGTTGTCCATTGGTGCGTGTCATTTTAGGGGGCTTCTTCAATCCATAGCGAGAATTTCACTTAAAAATCTTTGTGATGTCGTCATCTCAAGACTTGGTTGAAATGGTCCAAACTAAAGAATTAAAGTGAAGAAAAAATACGCCTGTGGCTCTGGTACTTGACAATTTCCAGCTACGGTGTCTCGATTTAACTTGGACCGATAATGTGTCAAATCGGAATATGTTGTGTGCTGGCATGCAGCCTCTGAAAGCCTTCTAAACACTTCTGTAATTCTTCCAGCTAGTTCACGGGAATTGACAAATTGATACCTTTTTTGCCTAAATTTTTTACCCCAAAAGCCATTCAGCCCATTTTGACTTACTGTTAGATTATCGGGTGGAAACAGTCCTGGCAGCGTGAACTGAATTGGTAACTGTCTACCCCAGCAGTCAGTGAATACAACCATTCAGCTGCAGATGGGTTTTGATTAGCTCTACATTGTGCAGCAATTAGGCACGCTTGTATGGCCTTCAATTTCTTCCATACTCATGGCTTTGTCCTCTAAATTGATTTTGAGAGAGCGGTCTTCAGTAACTGTAGTTGGTGTTCACTCGGGCGAAACCTTCCTTTATCTCCAGGTGGCCCCTAAAATCCCCTTAATACCATCCAGAATTGGAGAAAAAAAATCCCTTTACAGAAATGGAAAGACTGAGTTATTCAGATATCCTGTCAATTACTGTGGTCTCCATTTAATACAGCTGGAAAAATGATATTATCACTTGCTTTTTGGTAACCGTATTACAATCTTCATTAATGGACACCATCTGAGTTTCCTGTGATGTATTATTATCTGCTGTTTTACTATTAAGGTGAGGCTTTTAGTTTCCCATATAACTGTATTAATGATTTCCGCACTCTATTTTTGAGTTGTAACTGTAGAGTATAGTACCACCCTCCTAAATAACATGCGAACATACATTCATAATTCTGGTGAAATTCTACATATAGGGCAAATATTTTGTAAAGGAATGTTTAATAACCATATTAATACACTTGTTTACAGGTTTATTTATGGTAAACCTTAGAAAAAGAAAGATGCCATAAAAAAATAATAAACAACTTTTGTGACTCACAATTATAGACTTTTGTGATGATTTAATTTTCTTATTTTCTCATTTGTTTCAAATGTGTCAATTTAAAAAAATATTTGATTGTCCATGTCTCTTAAAGTTTGACTGATTTGGAGGGGTTTGTTATAAAAAAAATGCTTTTTCTATGTTCTTAATTATAGTATGCCATTATTTTATTTATATGTTATAGTAATGAAATAGTTGCAAGAAAAACTCACCACTAAGCCAAGCCATTCTTTTAAATCGACTCTGGTAGTCTCCAGTTTTATCTTTTCTGCAACGGTAATAAGTCAATTTTTTTTATCCTGGACACGTTCCTTCTGTCTATGCTGAATACAATATCTTGCTGTTCCTGCTTCAATTAGCATCCTTCACCAATCACGCCTATTTCTGAAAATGTTACGATTGAGGCTTTCTCGAAAATAATTGACATGAAGATGTCGATCAGCCTTAATTATTTCAGAGTGTCAGTTACATGTTGGTTCTGTTAATTGTGTCGTGTCCTTAGGTTTCCTCTAATAGTTACCCTGATAACGGGAATATTGTATTCTGTCTGTCCTTACCTTTATAATTAAACAGCGCGACTAATGATTGAATCGGCCTGATTTCATCGGCACCAATCAGCCGCCTCATTGGGGGTATCCCCTACAGCTCCAGTTTACAAGGCTTCAGACTGACATTAAGCATTCATTCTTTGAATAATTACACCCTGAGATGTCCTTCTTGGTCGAAGAGAAAACTGGAGTTGAATTTTACAGTGATATTATTGTCAAGAGGGACAAAGACTCCTACGTGGGCCATATCTTTGCTCTCCAAATTCATTCTAGTTCAGAAGGTTTTCACTTGTCTAATTTTGGTGCCATTTTCAAGTGAACTTTTTTCGTATTTTATGGTGGATTTATTGCAATTAGGTCATCTGTTATTAAAAGTTGCGAAAAAAAATATCAAATCAGTTCTTTTTTCTCCCTGTGGCAACAAAATCTAAAGGCATAAAAGTTTCCACTCGGCCATTGACGGCTGCTCAATTTATTGATGTTTTATTAGACGACAGCCTGTGTCATTAATTTGAGAATCTTGGCAATGTTATTGAGAAAGACGAATACTTGAGGTTGGGCTGGGTTGTCTTTCTTTATTACAGATAGGGCTGATGCGAAGAACAAAGTCAGATGAGGCACAAAGATAAAACCTTATCTGTTATAAACGAAGAGAAAATCTGCATTTCAAAACAGATGGAAAGAAAGATTGAAGCGAAATGAGGAAGTTAACAGGCAGTCTTAACAATGAGCTTCCAATCATAGCTCTCAAGGCTTTAAATTAAATTATCCTCCAAAAACCACTGCCTTGTTTGAAATTTTCTAAAGCTTTCTTTAACAAACTACACAATATTTGTTTTTAATAAGTTCAATTTAAACTAATGGTGTATTTCTGTTTCAGTTTTATAAAGAAAATACCTTAGTTTTATTTCAGTAAACACCCAAATATTCCACATAGAAAAGAGTTTTTCATAGAGTTTTTAGACAAATCTTCCCTCGGTATCTTTTGTTTTATTGACAAAAAATTTGGAAGAAAATGATATTGTCAATGATGGCGAGGATGTTACTGCTTGAATAAGAAATTCTGGACAGTATTGAATTATTGACATATTTATTATAAGGATCCGCATGGTTTAGACAATGTGTTAATTGTTCTGAGCCCACCCTGAAAACAATCTTAAAAGTTGTATGTCTGGAAGAGTGTGGAGCTATCTATAATAGATCTATATCTAAGAGGCAACCTATACACAGCTGATATTTTTTAGTTACATTAAATCTGTTCTCACACTACATGAGGTAGCTTCTGACTGACTACAAAATGGAAGCACTGTCACGCAATAGCTTTGTCTAATCTGAGCCATTATAATGGGGAGTGACCCTTTTAGAGGAAAAGGGCGTTTCAGATGTGACCACCTGGGGTGTACAGTAAAAGGAAGTATCAAAGCAGTTATATGACACATTAGTGTTAAGCCTTATAGTCTCAGCTTTTACCACTGAGACAGGTAACAATGAAATGGCAAATGTTTTACCATTGATTGGGTAAAAGTAATACAGACGCTTACATGCAGCAGTAATTTATTGATAAACTGTGAACAGAATGTGTGTACTGATCATTTGACTTTATAGCTATGCTCTTATCGTCTTCTCCACCTTGAGATTTGATATACACAGTGTTTTTTGGATATTGAATTCCACTGTAAGTTACTTTTATATACTGATATTAATGCGACTTTGATGATGTGCTTGTCTATTTCTTTGGAGGCCTTTTTTATTTGCATCAACACATTCAGTAGTAGGAACATGTATACAAAACACTATGCTCTGGGTTTTAATTCAATCAATTAATTTAAAAAGTGTTCAGGCAGGAAATGTAATCCTAGATATTGTGCTAAAAGTGTTGTGTATCTTTCTGTGAAAAATTGGCATTTATTCATTGATGTAATTCAGAATCTTGAATGATAACAAATTTTGCATGGTAATTTAACTATTTAAACCCAGTAAGCTGTCAGTTAAGTCTCCTTTCATTACTCCACTACATTCACATTAGGTATTATGCAATATAAAATTCTTTACTATCTTTTTACTGATTGTAGAAAGTTTAACCAAATTGAAGAAATTTGTTTTATAAAATTGGCTTGTTGGACAGACCATTGATTCAGACTGTAGCACTCGCACTAAGTGTATACTTTTCACTCCCAGGTTAGACCAATTTTCTTTACATGGAGGGAGGAAGCTTCTTGTTGCCCTGGTGCTCTCAGAGCTAAGGGACAACATGCAGCCGATCTGTTTGTGTTGTCTTTATGTATATTAGATCCTCTATTTGTCCTATCTTGTCTTTGTTTGTGACATGGGCTGGCACGCCGTCATGGGAGTGAATTAATCTTAAGTTCGACATTTAAACAAATTTATAAACAAACGAAACTGTCCATCCACTTTTTGCTGTAATTAATATTTTCCTCACTTTGAGTTGTTTTCAGCTGTGAGCTGTTACCTGTTAGCTGTAGGCCTAGTCTTGTATTCATTCAAAGAATTCCTTTAATTATAAGTATGGTCTTGTATAATGCTGCCTGAGTTTTGTAATTCATCCCAGACTAAGAGTGCGTATTTGATTTAGTTGAACCTATACACCAGACTTTCATACTCTATAAAATGGGTAGACCTAGAGGAATGCAAGAGTTCACTGCCCTTGACTAATGGTGACCATGTGAGCCAGATCTATGACTTTGACCTAAGGTTCTCAGTTACAAGATCGTTACACGTTTTGTGTTGTGTGGTCCATTATCCACAAAGTCAGCACATCTTGTGAACAGGACCACAGCACGTGGCAATTTCTTGCGTAGTAAACATGCAAGTTCAGCTCATGTCAAACCAAACTGGCTTTTATTGGCATCATTTTGGCAGCGCGTTATCCATTTTCCATGTAGGTCCGGCACCTGTAGATCATTACGTGCTGCTCCCATTAATTCGCCCCGGCCATTACACTGGATTGTTTATTATGCTTAGATGCCAGCGTTTCATTCAACCAGTACACTATACTTCTCTGGGGATGTTTTTCTTGCAAACAACTGACACGCACATAAGAGAGGGACTCATTCACAAAGCATTCTTACTGTAGCTGGACATTTTTGACGAAAATGATCTTTATAGCCAAATTGATCAAAAGGAAAATAGCTTTAATTCCATCGCAGTATTTGGATGTCAGATACAGCCAACAGCTCCATCTATTCTTCATATTTCTGAGCTTAGCTACCGTTCATTTACAAGGGAACAAAACTTATGTTTATGTGGCTGTATAGAGTCGAGTAAATACTAGTGTCCTGGGTAAGTTCAATTGAATTTAAATTATAGTTTGCTTAGTTTCTCCTATATCAGTGTGTCAGAACTTTCATATATTTGTAGTCAAAAGTGCGACATTCATTCACAAACAGCAGATTGGCTGTTTCAGCTCGAGGTAATTTTAAGTTGTTCATGAGGCTATTTTGGCAGATTCATTGACAAAGAGTTCATTCACTCAAGAATCAAATTTGTTTTTTTGGTTGGGGTTATTTTTGGCTGAAGGGTATTTCATTTGTAAAACAATGGATTATCCAATTCTTACTCTGCATTGCTCAAATGCAGTGAAAAACTGTCGGGGAATCCAGTAGAAAACCACCCTGAGATAGGCGGAGTCACATTGTGTAATTCAACCTATATCTGAGTCCCCTGCGGGACTCAAACCTGTGACCCGTGAATAGAGGGAGGAGCAGGAACCTGACACACTAACCACTGAGCCGATCTCAATGTACATTCAAAATGGAGAATATCCAAAAACTATAAGCCATGAATCACGAATATGTTAATCATAGCAATGTACTTTTAACTAAGTTTAAACAACTTGAAATTTTTCTTTAACTTGCAAAAATTTGAATCAAAATATTGTGTACCTTTCTACCCTTGCTTGTGATTTAGATACACCTCTGTTGGCAGAGACCTGCAGGAATTGGGAGGAATTTTCCTCATTTATAGACTACCTCCCTTTATTATCTACTTTCTTCTTACTACCTTCATTCATTCTATGTTTTAACTGTAGGCTCATTGTTACTGTGTTAGTGTGATAGATGAGGAACAGTGTTGGTTGCTATGTTTTATCTAATCACTTAGACAATAGTGACTTGTTTTCATGGAAACTTTCACAAAACTGCACACCATTATCTCATTCATTAATTGTGTATCGGTGTGTTTAGATGGTACGTTGGCTGCTAACGACTCGTAACGAGATCATTCAGATCAGTGAGCGTCCACATTATTTAATTATTTAGACATCATAGCGTTTTTCTCGACAAGATTCACAATGAATACTGGATGAATTTCTGATGATTTATTTCACTTAACTAACCCCTCCCCATGAGAGACTCCTATATAAGTGATACATTTGTGTGTTTGTACTTTTTATCGTATTTTTAACAATGTTACAAAAGACAAATGGCTCATTCCCTACTTTTACCAAAAGGTTGTTCTTGTTCCAACTAATTAATTTATACTGTAAAACTCGTAAACTTTCATTGACATATTGAGTTCAACAAGAAAATTGTTTTCAGGAAATCCATACATAGACTGAAATGTTAATTAACATATGGAATCAATTTGAATTTTTTAGGTCTATACAATACATGGGTAACTTCCTTCGATATATTTCTTCATTTATTTAAGGAATCAAATTGTCAGTCCGTGAATTCGTTCATTAGTAAATCCAGCAGTGTGTCCATCACTAAATTGAACTGTTATTAGATTGATCAGTTTATATCGTTTGAAGTGTATAAGGCCCCTTTGAAGTTGTTTGTTTAGTAACTATTATATTAGGCTAATCCCATATCATTGTGGACACCACTCTCATCTTGTCATCCCTTCCTTATTAGCATCGTGCACACATGTAGCTGTCTCATGGTTATTGTTACCGGCTGATTCATCCACGTTGCACTGCGTGTTGCCGTAGCGACGCATCAACTTGTCAGTCTATTGTTATCCCATTTTGCTGACCATGGCCATTAAATCAGCTGATGTGAAAGCCTTGCTGAACCATTAGAACACAATAATCACATTTCTGCTTCATTTTGTGTACATAACCCTCTCTCTCTTAAATTGACCTTTATTGGGCGACCTTCAAAATGGCTGACATTTCTGTGGATTTAACCCTGACCTCTTATCTCTTTAACATCAGCTAATGATTTCCAGTTTCGTCCTGTACTCTCAGATCTTTGTCAAAAATACTAACAATTTTTGACGTCTGACATTTTATCTTTGTATAAAAAAAACAATAACAGAAAACTTAAGTCATATAAAAAGTAAAAATTACTTTTCTGACTTAAACAGAATAGTGCAGTTTTGCTTTGTATTGACATGTGCTTTAATCTGAATCTGTGAACAAGAACTTATTTTATATTATTTTTTTTATTAATTTAAGGTATTACTTAGCCATTCATGTTCTTTCAGGAAGGGGTATTAGTATCCAGTGTGCTATTTCTAAAGGTTATCAACTTTTTAGTCACACAGTGTCCTTTTACCTAGGTGTTTTACTACAAATGTCACCATTGGGAGATTTCTGTGGAGACTTGACCCCCTACCCCCCACACACCCCCCTTTCCCTGACCTTTTGTTTGAGCTTCCAATATTCACAGTTGATAAATCAGAGTGTGGAACATGCAAATAGTACCTGTCACAAATCTTTGTTCTGAATACCTTTGACCTTTAAGCGTAAATTTGTCATTTATTATAGATGAAAAAGTCAAATTGCCTTTCTATATCCCTGCTGTCCACAGTCCAAAAATAATTTATGCAGCATTGCATATTGTAGGAATATCCTAGATCAAATAGTCCTTAAAAACAGGAACTTGTGAGTATCTCTTGCTTATAAATATTGACTCATTATGTTTTGATTATTTTTCAATGATTTGTGAATTTTAATCTAGTCCGGCTTGTGGTCAATGTACAATGTATAGTTGAACAGCTGTTATTGTAATCTAGTGGTTGAACTGATCAACGGAGAATACTGGACATATTAAAGCATCATTTATGGCACATTGACGTCAATAAATCGTGGCAATAAATTTTGTACTCTTGGTTGAAAGTGTGGATCATATTACAAACAGTTATTGAATAATGACCTGATGTATTCTAAAAAAAGTGTTTACATAACTGTAAATATCCATAGTTTTCACTTGGGATCATCTATTATCTATTAATATTTCTTTTATTCTTTATAAGCACAATGACCCATGACATTTACACAGCAGAAGAATAAAACTGCGTTTCGATTTACTCATCTAATTTGTTAGTGAGATTGTCAGGAAATGCAGTAATAATTCATCCCCAGAGATCCCATTTGTTTGGTTTTCCAGGTGAGATACAGTGCCTGGTGTTTATATAGAAGGCACAGTTCAAACAGGTAGTCCAGGCTATTTCATCTACTGAACCAGAACAATTAATGTCCTTACTCAATAACATGTATATATCTGTTATGAAACCAATGTACAACTTGTATCAAAAACAAATATTTCTATTTCGTATCGAGTAGTTTCTTAATATTTATTTTTGCAATAGACAAAAGCCTTGAAGTAAGGATATCTTGAGCTATGGATACCATTTAGGTTAGTAATTATTTGTAAATCATTCTGTTCATGAAGACCTCTGGATAAGGGCATTATGGTAAACGTTAAGTCATGCTGTATTTATTATCACTGAAGGAACATTGTTTTTACAACAGAGCAGACACTGCTCATTATATGGTCATATTTAAAATGCCATAGGGCAGCGCAGGTCAATCGCTAGATTGATCGATCAATTGATCGACAGATCGATAGAAAATATTATGTTTCATTTATAACTGCTCCTCTATTGAAGCGAGTTTATGACAATCTCCTTAGAATTGTAGTCAATTATAGCAACAACTTTAACAAAAAAAGAAAAGATGTAATCCCAATTCTGTAGAAGAGCAATACCTGTGAGACCGATGTTAACCCTAAGCATGGAATAAATTGTGAAAAAAATAAATTGGATTTATTTTCAACACAGACTAAAGATAATGCAGTGACAAGTCGTTCCAACTAATCTCAAAGAGTTATACATGTACAAGCTTAAATTGACTGTTACTTTCTGATACTCTAAGTCTCTTATCTCACACCCTGATAACAATTCAGGAACAGAACTTCTCAACATGTCACAATATTCCCACACAAAAAAAAGTTGTCTAGAAATATTAGTGTTTTTCCCAGTTACACATACTTATCTCTGACATACAGATTTTTGTTTGGAAGTTAGATGTTCTGTGAACTATTATGTTTATCAGTCTTGGTGTTGTGTTTCATATGATCTGATAAGAAGTGTGTGCTTAGTAGATTAATAGTTTACACTGGTGATATGTCTACAGACTGTACAGGTTGTTGTGGAATTTCCACTGGATACATGCTTATGATTAAAATCTTCTCTAACCCAATTCATAATTGTTTTTATTTTTTTTTTGCTACATTTTTTGTTAGTCATGAACACTATAAATACAAATTGCTCTGCTTTTATAACTATTTTTAAAACCCAAACTCTTTTTACACAGGTGTCTTTCCAGTGTGATTTCACTCACCTGGCTTACGTTCTTAATACTAAACTTAACCGTTAGTATGACCTTTAACCTTAGTGAAACAAACATCCAATGTTAGACTGGCCCATGATCTGAATAATTTTTGTGTCTTTTAGAAAGTGAAGATTAACAGTATTTTCATTATTTTTGGGATAACACTTTCTTAGTTTGAACAGATTCTAGTTCAGAAAATTGTGCAGGTTGAAACTCATCCGAGAATCAAAGCCAGCAGTAAATGCCAGCCCCCTAGACCACTGTGGCCCATGATCTTATTATTTAATTCAACCATAAGTTTGACATATAACCTCTGTCAAACAAACATATGTTTTACTTATCCCTCCAGCTTGCTAGCATAAAAGTGAAATAACCATATCATTATTATTTAAGTAAAACTTTTTAAACAATCACTCTTAAACAAACATACTTCAAACCAAATGCTACAATTGTGCTTTTGCTCAGCAGACAATGTATTCTGTTCTGTTTTTTATTTATTTTTTTTACTATTCAGTGAAGTGTTTGTCTCTGTTTTTCTCAAGAAACCCCATTCTTCCATCTTAATGTGACTTCAACTATAATTTTTCCTGAAAGAATCACATGCTTAGAATGCTGAGATGTCGTCTAAACACAGAGTGGGGACAGGTTGACAATGACAGATTACCTCACTGGCCACAGAACTTGATTAGAATTTCAAATCTTTATGGGCTTCTGCTGAAGTCTTGTCAGATTCACAAAACCGACAAGCCTATGTTACGCGAAATCATGATCAGATGGATACGGTGATCCTGAATTTACACTTATGATGAAGTTTTGGTTTTTTCTTTAGTTAATAGCTAGATGTTGGTTGGAGAGCTTCCTGTGCCATGGTGCATTCTGGGAACAACTGGAAGCTGTCAGATCGGTTGTGTAAATTTTGTCTTTTTGCACCATGTTTTCTGTTTAGTGCTTGTGTCTCATCTTTTTTTTCTGACATAAGGTGGTTTCCTGTGTCTAAGGAATGTGCTGGCAAAACCTTTTGAATTATGAAACCTTAACTATAGTTGGATACAACCCAATAAAAGAAGTAAAACTGTAGAATCTCTGGTTGATACAACAAGGCTATCGTTAGTGTTAAGCATAATTACTGAATTCGCTGAAAATGCTCATATTCACATAGTTTTACTTAGCAAAATTAATTTGTTGTTCCTTTTTATATTATGAAGTACATTGTAAGTGTGGAATTTGATTTTTGGGCATGTTTGTTTTTTTATTCAAATATTTTAAAGGGATGAAGCCATGTGGCATTGTAGTTTAAATGCAAACTTGATTGATGGTGCAGATGAAATGTTTAAGGCTGCAAATGTAAACGATGGCCTGAAGGTAAAATTCCAGTTTTTGATTATTTTGCAAGGTAAAATAAATGAAAAGATGGCATTTGGCTGATTCTCACAGCTGTAATACTGCCTGGGGGTTGATTACAACAGAGTGGTAGTGTCTAAATCCTGTCCAAGTGATATATGCTACACGACGGCCTTCCTGACTGGCAGATTTCCCCTCAAGTGTTTTTACAGCGATTCTTTCAGAATAATTTACCTCTCATCGTTTAAGGTGATGCTGGAATATTACTTTGCCGAGAGCACATCTTTGAAAGGGTTTGGTGAGGGTTTACGCAGAAGTTATGGGGTGTGAAATTATGAAGTTATTATAGAGGACTCTGAACAAATAGGCTTAGCTAATGGACTGTGTTAAGCTCTGGATTGAAGCGTGTTTATTAATAGAGATTTAAAAGCTTCACCATTAAGGTGATACAAAGATCGGCTTTTGTAAGAGGGTAGATAAATACAGATTTCATCATATAACACTGTCTGGTTAAAGGATGAATTACGCAGTCTTAAGTATTATTCTACTGTATGGTTTAAAAAAGAATATCCAATATTTCAAATGTCAATCATGTCATTTGTATTTATTTTTTGATTATTTTCAATTATCATGGTGGGGCATGATTACCCTTTACATTGTACTGCACCTGTCAACCATCAGGTATACGAGTGAGTCACACGATGTGGCTCAGGCAATCACAGGGGTGGTTTTTATCAGGTTTCTGCTTGGTTTTCCACTATATTTAAGCAAGGAACAGTGTGAAATGATAATCTGTCATCTTATAAGTGAAATACCCTTGAATTCGCATTAGATCCCAATCAAACAAACAAACATATTGTGCTGACATGGGCTGTTGGGAGGGAACTTCCTTTTACCCTGGTGCTCAAAGACCTTAGTGGTTACAAGTAGGCAAACATTTTGTGACTTTGTATCTTGTAATTGTCCTGTCTTGTCTTTGTATGTTGCCAGTGGTGACAAAGGTGGTTTCCTTCATCAACTGGGGTGGTATGCTGTCATCTGAGTGAAATAACCTGAAGTTTAGTTGTAATCTTTTCCGGCATGACCTAAAAATCGGTCCTCTTAAATTTTGTCAGGTAGCCTAACATTTGCATTTTCCCCTGGTTTGCTGATTTTTTAAATACATAAATGTGCCTTGGTGAAAAATAAAGCAAATT
>JAQQZZ010002589.1:0-11955 GCA_030265115.1 Mopalia vespertina
ACAACTGTAAACACCGGGCTAAAGAGTATGTTGCTTACACAACGGGAATGTCATACAACTGTAAACGCCGGGCTAAAGAGCATGTCGCGTACATGAGGGGAATGTCATACAACTATAAACGCCAGGCTAAAGAGTATGTGACTTACACAACGGGAGTGTCATACAACTGTAAACACTGGGCTAAAGAGTATGTCCCTTACACGACGGGAGTGTCATACAACTGTAAACGCCGGGCTAAAGAGCATGTCGCTTACACGGCGGGACTGTCATACAACTGTAAACACCGGGCTTAAGAGCATGTCGCTTACACAACGGTGGTGTCATACAACTGTAAACACCGGGCTAAAGAGTATGTTGCTTACACAACGGGAATGTCATACAACTGTAAACGCCGGGCTAAACAGCATGTCGCTTACACAACGGGGGTGTCATACAACTGTAAACACCGGATTAAAGAGCATGTCGCTTTCACCACTGCGGTGTCATACAACTGCAAACACCGCGCTAAGAGCATGTCACTTTTACGACGGGGGTGTCATACAACTGTAAGCACCGCGCTAAAGAGCATGTCGCAATCACGACAGGGGTGTCATACAACTTTATACTCCGCGCCAAAGAGCATGCCGCTTTCACGAGGGGGGTGTTTAACAACCCCACTTTTCCAGGCACGTTCTCATTATTCAGGATTATAATAAAAATTATTTTATGATATGAAAATAAATAATATTTGACAAATTCAAAAGAGGTGTTTCTAATTACAACAAGACGGTTAAGTTCAATTGGCATGTCAGCGATTCCATCCTGTCATCATGCATTGATATAATGACAGCCATTTACGTGCCTGTTTGATTAATCTTTGTTTGGTTTCGTACTCCAGGGTAATAAGAACGTATGGCGGTTTTCTAAGTCGGTTATTAGTGATAAACCAAGAGGAAAGACAGTAAAACATCGTATTCTATACGGTAATGTACCGTTAAACTTACAGATTATATCGAAGTCGGAAGGCTGTCTGGAACCTATTTTTATGTATGGAACCAAGCCTACAAGCTTTATTGTGGTCAGCTTGCGACCAGAAAAAAATCAGGTCAACTGCGACCAGAAAAAACCTGGTACAGAAGTGACCGACCTGGAAAAAGCTGGTCAAAAATCCGATCGTTTCCGGTCGTTTCGACCAGATTCTTCTAACAGTGTAGTCTAATCCACAGGCGGCTTGTCCAAGGCGATGTGTCCAGGAGCGATAGGTTAAAGATTAAACAGTTAACAAAATCATAGCATTCGCGATGCCATTGCGGGTTAACACTCTTCAGTCAGAGCTGAACATACTCCAAGAACATCATCGGGCTAATAACCAAATACACCACATTGCTTTATATGTCTCTATGTGATCAACAATCAACAATCGTATATCTTATTTATTACATCTACTGGCAATATATGAGCCACAATAAGGCAACGATTTGACTACATTTAAAAAAGGTATGTTGGCATTGAGTTATGTAACAGAGTCCATTACCCTTTTTATTATCCATTACAGTTTATTTAATATTGCTGGCTCTCCTGTGGCTACACCCATGTGCTCATTGTCTTTCTTGCATTTTATGTGGATGAAGTCGGGCCTGTTAAAAAATCAGCGGGGCGAGCACATTTCATGTCCCAATCTAATCAAGGTGGCGACCGGTGTAATGTACGACAGGTATAATGCAGTAGCCTTTATTCGGTTATTCAGTGATCTAAGCTGTGCATTATTCACACTCTCCCATCCCGGTATAGCCTATCACCGAGCATGTAAGTAAGCGTATCGAGTCCTATCTACCCTGAGGAATTTCCCAAAATATCAAACTTTCAACCTATTCCGGCAAGGCAACCAGGCAATAGATGATTAAATCTGAAACCAATCATAGCAAATTAACTTTAATTTTTCCTGTTCTTGTAAATTTGATGTGTGTATTCGACCATCAGCCATTCTCTCTTCGATGTCATTCTAAACTAGTGAGCTATATTACCGCTATGCGCCTGCTTATTGGTTAGAATTCTGAATGGCCGCACAATATGGCGCTCCTCTTAACACTTGACGTACATTAAACAACCGTATATATTCTATTTTGTCATGTTTGGTCATACAAGGGGAATACAAAATCAGAAAAAATAGATTGGAAAGAGAAAGATATTGTCTTTTTGAAGGTGCTCTTCGATCGCTTGAGCTGCCAATCACTTTCGTAAAAACGGTGCAAAAAATCAAACAAATAGTCTAGTGTGGAATGCCTGCCGCTTCATTTGCACGCAGACTGCGAATATTAAATCATGAAACAAAGGCGGATTGGGAAAGTGTATGTTTAACAATGGACGAAAGCAAATCGAACGTGAGGGAACTACAATTCCAGGACAATATCGACGGAGTTCAAGGACGTGGACCCCTGTTAGGCCATGAGTGTCCTAGATCGTCGCGGACGCGTTTTGGTGTTTTTTTGGGAGTCATCAGTGACGACTACTTTCAGGCTTCTCTATTGTTTTCATGTTTAAACTTAGTTATGGAGCGGGAGCATTAAACTACGATTTTAAATTCGTTATATAACTGAGAGTTTAATTATACAAGCTACAGTAGACCCCATCTGTTGGCGACCAGTAGGTGGTGAATACAGGATCTTGTGAAGTCAGGTACCGGAAGCACTGAGATTGAGGAAACCCGGATAAGCAATCCCAACTAATTTGGCAATCACAGTTGGTCAGTCACATTAATAAGATCGATTTTCATCTGCTGTTAAAAAAGAAAACAAAATTGTGGACAATAGCCGCAAGACTTAACAAGTTGGTATATAGGCTATTCACGTCTTACCTTCGCATCAAAGGATGTACAGGAATTATGCATCATGCATTTCATAATTTTGACTAATTGAGTTTGACTACAACCTAATATTGTTTATAGATCCCATTATGGAAGTTTTAAAGTTCTCCTCAACATCGTTGGTATGATTATACGGATAACGCACTTGAAGTGAGTCTTGCTACCAAACCTTTATATTAGACTAAAACATTCATTATACTAACGTATATTTTGGACAAAAGTGTTGTTAAAGAGGCTGTTGTGCCAACATGTTTATACCCATCAAAACCGGCATTGGTTATCCTAATTATTGTACAGGGATTGCCTTATACAATCGTGACTTATCAACGGTCAAATAAATATCCTATCTACTGTATGAAGCCAATACCGTATATACAATCTCACCATCCCTGAGGAGGAAAGCACATTTGTCATTACCATTATAATCTGTCCCTCAATAGTTTCCGACTCGGAATAGTCTAGTAATCTATAACTTTCTTTTATTATTTATATACGAATGAAATATCAGGATTTTCATCACACATAAATGTGATATATTACTGTAATGTAATAAATGTTTTTGTTATTACTGTCTGAACTTTGACTCTGTCCGGATTACAGTACTTTTTTAAGGAATGTCTGCACACTTCAGTTCTACGGATTAAATGGAGGACACCAGCGTAGATTGCAGTGTACAGACACGGATATAGTCATATTTACCAACTTAATTGATTTCAATAAGTCAAAGAAAATGGGATGATACCTTTAAATACAACCACAGAACAGCAGAAAGTCGCATTTATCATTCCCTTCCAAATAACTATGTTCCAAGCTGCTGATCATCAACAACGTGGTGCTCTAAGAAAAAAAACGAACCACGTATATACGAGTTCCTAGTCATAAAATTGATACTTGATACTGAATTTGATAATCTTATTGGGAAACATATTAGAAATATTAATCTTATAGGGTATCGATCTCATTTCAATACATACACCATTGATCAATAATGGTTTTATCATGCTCTGGCGTAGGAATATCGAACGGAGTAAACAATCCCATTCTAACATTGCCATGATCACAGCTGATCGGGGAGTTTGTCACGGTTAGGACTTCATAGTTGATAAATAATAAATAGAATATTACACAGTGAAGTGAAAATACAATAAATATTGCTCCCGTGAACGGTGGAAAGAATAACCCACTCGCCGATTCACGTATCGTGGGTTATTCTTGTCAACATTCACTCGAGCAATATGAATGAAAACTGATGGTATTCAAACTTCAGTGTGTAGTATCATCTTTGTCATTTTTTTACAGGGACTAAATGAACTTAATTTATGTAAAGAAACTGTGAACTATGTTTGACTGTGTAAAATATGTCAGTGCTAAAAGAAAATGCTTGCACTGCTCAAAAGTGGAAGGGCTCAGCCCCATTCCTTAAAAATTAAAGGGGTTCGATGTAGACCTTAACCAATCCCTGAAAGCTATTCAGCAAAATGTTAAAGACCATAACCAATCACTGAAAGCTATTCCCTTATCTGCTTTGAGTTCAGTCAACGAGGTTTGAGATATCGTCTGCTTCTGTCCGACTTCTGTTGTTCTGTGCTCGCTGTTATTGTATTGTCTATAAGCAGACAGTTCATGCCTCTTGGTTTGGTTTATATTTGTGATGTAAAGAACGAAAATTCGGTCTATATACTGAGTAATACAGACTCCCAGGCGTCCAATAGACAGGGGTCTCCAGCCTAAAATAATATAGCTACTTGAGTCTGTATAAATCATAAATGACCTGTTGAAAAGTTTGAAAGTGTGTAATGTTTTGGGGTTGAAAATTGTGTCATCGACCATAATATTGTTATTTTCGAAAAGTGTGTCATCAGCTATAACATTGTTGTTTTCGAAAATACTGTCATGGGCCATGATTTTGCCTGCTTCAAAAAAAGGAATAAAATTGTATTAGCCATTGATTTGAAGGTAACTGGAAGAGTTTTGAACTGTCCTATGGAAGAGATGCTGAGGGATTAAACAGGCGCCAAGTGGGGGTGACCATTTGACGTAACATCAATAATTAATCCCGAGTTAATCTGTAAGTTTATTCTGGACAATTAATCATATTCAGACAAAGGTGTAACACCCGAGACCATTGGAAATGGTAGCTCGTCCATCGTGAACACGTGACATATTTATATTGACACCGACATTCTGTTTGGAAAACACAATACACACCGTCAATCGACGTCAATCTACAGAAGTCAGCACTGTCTTCCGAATTTGGTTATGTGCATTGGTGTCCATACAACCAAGGTCAATTTATAAAGTCTGATTAAAAGCAGCTCTAACTAGCTCGTGTTATAACCTGTCTTAGAATTACAAACTCGTGGCAGACACGGGAACTGGATCCTTGATTAACTCAGAACTAGATAGGCTATATCTTTTTTTGTTAATTCCACTAGTGTTAAACCATTCCGGTAATACCGTCTTGCGAATATCAATATTGTAGTGCGATCCCTTAACTGAACCGTTTTTGATGTATGAATTTGGTTAAAATGGAAGATTTTGCTCGTCTGGAGCCTATTTACCGCCGTATGCTTACTATCCACATATACAAATCCAGAGAATTGTTATGTGGAATTCAAATTCACGAATTGAACTTACAATGTATGGGTACATGAGAGTCTGAAGTCAAAGGAGAAGAAATTGAAATATGAATACAGCGCGGTCTATGTTTATCAGCTCATATGGTGAAAAAACATTTAGCTACCGTGTGCGGTTCGAGGTGCTGTATGCTGTACAATGGCTGGCATCAGTGTTTTATGCTGTCTTATTCTGTTCTTGATTACAATTAGTAATATTTCATTTTGTTATCCTGTTTCATGATATTGTGTGGCGTTAAACGTTATTAAAGTGATTCGAGTTAACTGAAATAAGGCTGGTACTCTGGATTCAGGCATAAGCGAATGGTTAAACAGTTCCGGTCCATTTCTAGAGAAATTCCTTCGTTAATCGTAATTTACTTGTAGAGGCGAGCCACTTTACACTGGTACAGCTCTGTGTAAACATCACATTATTTAATTCACAGGTGATGAATCTTTCCTGTATTATTAAGGGGCGTGGGGAATTGCTTCCAGGGGAGAGCATTAAATTAAATACAGAGGAAGAAAATTTGCTACTATTACCATTAATTGTTTTGGCCCGAAAGGAATCATTCTTGTAAAAAAATTTATTTCGAATGGAAGACGTCAGACTTCTCTATATACAACTTTCTACTAAAGTCTATATGTATCTTCTGACTTCGTCGAATGTCTTCTATATTTATATCTCTTTTTAATAATGTCTTTATCATGTATAACTTCTGACTTCGTCGAATGTCTTCTATATTTATATCACTTTTTAATAATGTCTTTATCATGTGTAACTTCTGACTTCGTCGAATGTCTTTTATACGCAAATTGCTTTTCCTCGCTTAGACCCGTGCAATAAAATGTAAAGAATTAAACGTGGACCAACATTAAGGCTTTTCTTGTTGGCACATAAACATTGGTCTGATTTTTATTCAGTGTTCCGAGTCTGCAATATTTTGCGTTAATGTGTGTGCCAATAAATATACCGATATTTCGTTCTTGGGAAATTGTATGTCCGGATAATTTTCCGCCCGGACTTTCAGGAAGGCGGAAGTCCATATCCATTTCAATCGTAAGTGACGGGACCGGATACCGACAACCTAACCCGGAAACAGCAGAAATTAATCAAACTTAGTCGCATTTAACAGTTACAAATTATTGTTGTATCTATTCTATGTTAAATTTACAGTATTTTCGTTATTTTGGGATAACATTTTCTTAGTTCGAACAGATTCTAATTCAGAAAATTGTGCAGTCTGAAACCAACCCGCGAATCGTGGGTTCGATTCCCGAACGGGTTTCAGGAAGACGGAAATGAAAGTGTTATCCCAAAATACCGAACATACTGTTAATCTTCACTTTCTAAAAGACACAAAAATTATCATATGATAAATTTATGTTAAAGTCTTTACTGTTTAGCTGAGGTCAATATCTTTTACTTGTTTTCGGAATTGGCCGCTGTGTGTATAACTCGCTGTACTAGAGATACATATTCAGAATAACGAATAGGTTATTATTTCAATTTTAATTTGAATCTGTTAAAACGGTCAGCTCCCTGTATTTTCCGCTTCTGTCCAAGCGTCGATTGATTCTATGTCGTTAAATGCATTGACTTATGTTTGACCACAAGCTACTAAACAACTTAACTATAAGTTTATTATTGCATACCAGGACAGGATAGAGGGAAAACACACATACATATACACACACGCGCACACGCACACACACACACACACAAACACACCTAAACACAAGAATAAATGATTTATAACAAATCCTTTGTGTAGGTAAATATATTCCACAAGCCAGCTGACCGGTTGGCTGCTGTACACCTTCGTTGTACCGCTCACGGATTCGAGGCCAGTTGGCCAGTTTACTGCTGAACACCTTCATTGTACCGCTCATGGGCTCGAGGCCAGTTGACCAGTTGACTGCTGAACACCGTCTTCGTACTGCTCACGGGTTCGAGGTATGTTGACTGCTGAACACCGATCTTTGTAGCGCTCACTGATTCGAGACCAGTTGGCCAGTTATCTGCTGAACACCGCTCACAGGATCGAGGCCAGTTGACCAGTTGACTGCTGAACATCGATCATCGTACCGCTCACGGGTTCGAGGCAAGTTGGCCAATTATCTGCTGAACACCTTCATTTTACCGCTCACTGACTCGAGGCCAGTTGACTGCTGAACACCTTCATTGTACCGGTCACGGGCTCGAAGTGAGTTGGCCTGTTGACCTGCTGAACACCAATCATTGTACCGATCACGGGTTCGAGGTCAGTTGACCGGGTGAGTGCTGAACAACTTCATTGTACCACTCACGGATTCGAGGCCGCCGCGAACTACCCATTGATTTATCTCCTGAATACTCATTATACTATTTCGTTGCTATTTACGTTGTTACTGTTTTTATAAACTCGACCTCGACGAACAAATGTCATTATACACCTATCAAAACTTTTAAGGATTTTTATTTAAGAATAAAGATTATCATATGTTATTGACTACTGGTTTAATTTTGTTTTTAAAGATATGCCTTCTGGAATTTGACTCCATTGTTGTACTCCAACAGTAAAATGCTACATTAACAAAACTGTCAAACAAATCACGTTTCGTCAGTGCAGAGATAAGACGGCAACGCTATTGATTCACAATTGGCATGTGTGCTATAATACCATGTGTGTTATAAATGTCATGTATGCTATAAATTCCATGTATGCTATAAACATCATGTGTGCTATAAATACCAAGTGTGCTATAAACGCCATGTGTGCTAGAAATACCATGCGTGCTATAAATACCAAGTGTGCCGTAAATACAATGTGTGTTATAAATACCATGTGTGCTTTAAATATCAACTGTGCTATAAAAACCATGTGTGCTATAAACACAATGTGTGCTATAAATACCATGTGTGCTATAAATACACGGCTTCTTGGTAGTTTTCCACCAATAACCAACAATGCAAAGTCGTAAAAGAAGTGAAATATTATTGAGTAGGATGTCTAACACCAAATAAACACCAAATTGTGCTGTCCGATTCCTCTTATTTTAGCCCTTCACCTAAATCTTCCTTGCCTATTTTCAGTGCCCCTAAGTATGGTGTCTGTCGCCTATTACGCTGACCATTAATTCACTCTTCTAACGAATAATTTGTCTCTTTACTGGATACTCCGATAGTGGCTTATCTCACAGAGAACATCTGGAGACAAAAGACATGCTTGTAATACAACAAATCTTGACAATCTTGCCCATTAGGTTCATTCACTGTTAACTAAAGCATTATCTGCAACAGCTTGGAGAACATAACTCTCTCAAAGGCATTGAAATAATAGAAGAACAGCTGCAGTCATCGTAAATGTCGTGTAGTTTGTGTTCAGAAAAATGTGAACTCTTAAATTCCATCCAAGTTAACCGACAGTTGTAAATATTTGAGTATCTAATGTTCATTATAATTCCCCAAGCCATATTCTAATCCATATAAAATTGTAAAAAAAAAATGTTTTTGTAAATTTTGCCAAGCAGCAGTACGTTATATGGACTTAATGTCTCTGGTAGAAGAATAACAGTGTTACACCAGTGCTGTCTCACAATTAACTGCCATCCGCCGGGAATATATACCTTAACAGCAGTATCCCAATTTTACAGTTGAGGTGTATATGCAACAATGTCAGGGAACAGAAATACCTAGTTTCACATTCGGGCTTAATTATCGTGTTGGTCAAGAAACTCATACTTTAGACTTGATAATAACAGTTAAACCTGGGAGTTAATCCCAGGTTAAACTGTCTCATCGTCCGCCCATCTTAATGTCCAAACTTAGATTAACATGGCACAATCAGTGGAGCAATATTCCCATAGAGATAACCTGGAGTGGATGATTTCAGCTCTTCTAGACCGACTGTTTCAAACTATATTTATCTGGAGTATTTTACAAGATGATAGTTCTCTATATAGCAGAAGTTTTATTAAACTATACAACTAAAGCAAATACTGGGCGATTCGAATGATGTCTATTGGTTGGTTGGTTATAGGATTTGTGGCGTTTTTCCATACTTTTGGATGATTCACGCCGAATGGTGTCTATGATATGTTAAACACATGAGTTAAATGAATACATTTTGAAACCACCAAGTACTATCAGAAGTCTATCAACTAAAAGTATGAGACGTCGTGTTACCTATTGTCAACGGCATTGAGGTAATTGTTATACAACTTCTTACGGTTAGCGCTTTCTAGCATACAGTGTATGAGGTTTGAATATCACAACTCGGCTGATGGATCATGCTAAAGCCAGTTAAAGTCTTGCAGACCCGTGGGCTTGAACCAAGTTTTTAGGTATTGAAACTATAGGTTGTTGAAACAAATAATTCGAAATTCTAATTACAAACAGTAAAATTGGAGCCTATAATTTTGTTCTCCTATGATCATACATTCAAGTCGCAAAACTTAATTGCCTATTTCTGGCACTTCAGTTTTAAGCAGACTCTACATTTTCCAAGGCGTATTACTAGAACACTATTCATCTTAGAAACTTCAAATATGTACCATTGTAAAGAGCATAATGCGATCTTGTAAACGGTGCCTCGTTTTTTAAAAGTTCGTCCTTGACTTTTTTTTAATGTTTTCTGAAAGTTATATTTTACATTTTTATAAGGCTTTCCAAGATTCCAAGGCTTTCCACGTTTACCTTAAGCTCTATTACCCATGATTCATCAGTCATTTATGAAATTGTCTATGCGCCGAACGGAGAAACGTGAGATCTCCTGCGCAGCCTATGTCACATGAAGCGTAAAAAGCTTATCAAAAACCGCAACGCCGTTGCATACTTCTAGTTAATGGGCTTCTGGTGCGAGACATATTTATAATATCACTACATAACATGGTCCCGGGGAATTACCAAGCCTTCGGTGAGACAGCGACGATTTCAATCAAATGAAATGAGTATTGACAAGATAGACAATTTTCCATTACGATACAAAAGAAACCCCACACTATGATCAGAGTATTTTATATTCCGTGTAGGTGGATGTATAAATAATAGACAAAGCAATGCTTGGTATTCTATTAGTACCTGTTTTCGGAGCTGAAAACAGTTAATCTCGATTAAATACCCATTTTGTGAAATCAGTGGCTTTGGTATGCACTCATTAACTTAGAATCTTTAGGTGTTGGAAGAAACAATATTGCATTAAATCTCGTCTTCTTTTGAACCGTTGGTAACAGAAGTTGGGCTATTTGCGTGTCGCGCTGTGAAGCCACGTAGTTTGTTGACAAAAAGTTCTAACATTTACAAGACAAGTTGTCCGCCCTCTAATTATAGCAATTTGAGTTAACATGGACGGTTTATTTCTGACTCGCCAAAATACATTGTTACAAGCGTTTATCTTTTTCTATCGCAGAGTGGCACTGTATCAGTGGGCTTAAATCAGATAGTTTTAAACATTCGGACTTATTCAGGATGAAAACCATTGATATTTTGTTTTACATATTTTCCCCGTTCAAGTAATTCAAAGTTGTCAATTTTTTTAATTGATTCTACGTTATATAGAAATACACATTATTAAGCCAAATTAAAATATTAAACCAGTATTTAAATAGAACAAGGGAATTCAGTTTAATTTGTCATTTTCAGATATCTTGACATGGAAATAATGACACCGATATTTTATTTATGTGACTGATTCGTGTTTAATTTCGTAGTCAATGGTACTTCACACGTAATGACGACTTGACTTTATGATAAGCAGCTGACAAACCGGGGTAAAGGCATAAAGTAGAAAACTGCTAGTGCAGTAGGAATCTGAGGATTTCACTGTTTAACAAATTAAAGGAGTATGCTTTAAAGCTTCCGTTACACCAAACCAGCGGCAAAAAACAATCTTTCTTCCAATTACTGTAAAACGGGTAATAAACACATTGCCATTGGAAAATCTGGCTGAATCTGTTTATGAAATTTTCAAAATTCAACCGATTTCCAGTTTGCGCATGCTCATTAGCGAACAACTGCACATATCTTGGGAGACATCAAATAACGCTTTGGGGGGGACTTACTTTTGTTGCACTGTTTATATGCATCCAGTGACAAAAACAACCGGATATTCCTCTTTTTGTAAATACTTTATGTGTATTTGAATGTCACAAGCAGCCTGATATTCCTCTTCTGATTTATTATATCATCAGCCACAATGTTAGACAATTGTATCATCGGCCACAATGTTAGAAAATTGTATCATCAGTCACAATGTTAGACAATTGTATCATCAGCCACAATGTTAGACAATTGTATCATCAGCCACAATGTTAGAAAATTTTATCATCAGCCACAATGTTAGACAATTGTATCATCGGCCACAATGTTAGACAATTGTATCATCAGCCACAATGTTAGACACTTGTATCATCAGCCACAATGTTAGACAATTGTATCATAAGCCACAATGTTAGACAATTGTATCATCGGCCACAATGTTAGACAATTGTATCATCAGCCACAATGTTAGACACTTG
>JAQQZZ010002600.1:0-11954 GCA_030265115.1 Mopalia vespertina
TGTTCGAATAACACGATTACAACATTGCTATCATACTATTATCTCTTTTACAGAGAAAAGACTGACACGGCTATCTTTTATTTATAGTAATTTCAGTGGTTGATGCATTACTGATCATTGGACGAATAATATTAAAACCAAAAATAATACTAATACACACACAAACGCACGCACACACGAAATTTCAGTCGTGCTACGACCCGTATCTTTAATTACATCCTCTATGTCAATGGCATGTTTATCTACCTATCAACGAGCCCCCAAAGGAGATACTAGCTGCAAATTGGCTTTGGTCTCCTGTCCAGTCAGATGATAATAAAAAACCAAGAGAAGTTCAAAGCCAATTAATGTCCAATGAAAATAGGGTAACGCAATGTAGTGAATTGTCCTGTAGTACATTTAATACATGTTCTGTGTTGATTGAAAGCTGTTTTAATATTGTTTTCTATGGTTTGTACAGTCTACTAACCGTATGCTGGTGTCGATAAGTTGGTTTACCATCTGTGATAAGGGTAATACACGTAATGAAATAGCAGAGCCTGCGACACGTGGTTCAGAAACAAGTAACAAGTTCCTACTTTCCAGAATCAGAAAATTTATAATTAGGATTACATACTAATTGAATTAATACCCAGCAACATAGGTAAAGGGATAAATACATATCTATAATTTGTTAAGATAGCAGCAATGAAGCTTTTAAACAAAAACTTCAAGATAACCGAGAGTGTAAAAATATGTATGGCAACATCGTGCAACGACCAGCGTACTCAAATCTTGAAGTATTGGCAGCTGTTTGCCACTGCGTTTTAATAGGGTCCTGAACTCGAGACACTGACAGAGACAATGTCACGGAGTTGATCATGTATGTGTCTTGTATGAGAGTTGTCAGTGGAACTAAAGCTATTTGACATTTATTGAAGAAAAGCTTTGTTAACATTAGCAGTGTGATGTTTTATTGGACCACTGGCAAAACAGGCTCAGTGCCACAATACAGCTCAGATTGCTTGTGGGTTTGCCTGTCACATAATTATGTTGTTTCTGATGCGAGATTCGCTGAGCTTATTCCAAGTGTCAATTATTTTGGGTTGTGTTTTTGTCGGAGGGTATTAGAGATTCGTCGGTTGTCGAACTGATGGAAAATCTATTTTCAAAACGCGCACATGTCGAATGAGTTGTCTTTTTATGTATTTTTTAGTATTCAGCAAAACGGGATTTCTAATAGGGCGTCAAATGTAGTTTGTAATCGATAAACCCACCCCTCTTACACAAAATAAAGTACAAAATTATTAACCAGTTTTCCAACACTTTCGATTTCGGTTCGAACTCCAAGCTCTTACTTAAAATCAATACTTACAGTAAATATTAAAACAGTAATTTTACCTTTCTGTCAACAATATTAGGCGTGATGTATATACCAGTTGGCTGTATATCTGATGTGTCTCTCTCTAGTTATGTTCATAGTTTACTTTGGCTATTTTGTTTAATTATCTCGAGTCACAATGGATGTTAAGATCTTGATCCATAAGGTAAATTAGACACAGCACGGATCTTAGATAGGTTATACTTCCTCACTAAAACCAGATATTGACTGATGTTCCGTTCTTTGTTATTATAAAACAGAGGCTTGTTATTATAAAGGGATAAAACAAATCTCCCCTGATGCGCCATGCGGGTACCGAGAAGTAAACATATAGAGGCCCAGAAAGATACGCAGAAAGAAGGGGCAGTGAACAATAGGCACACAGTATATATCATTCTCAAAGAAAAGAGATATGATTTCTAAAGATAAAGACTATTTCACACGTCTGCTTTCTTCACGGCTTCAGCCACTTAAACGATACGTCTTGTTTAATGTTTACAGTGTTGCACTATTGTAAATGTCGATTTATGTGAAAGACAAGGGATGTTTTGTAAATGGCAAGAAAAGCTCAACATCATTACATTACGAAGAAATATAGACAAGGACAACTCGAAACAAATGTGTACATTTGGCGATTCTGCAATTAGAAATGACACATAAAAATATATTTCTTTTCTTGCTTTAGAAAAAGGTCGGATAAATATCAAACTTTTTGCAGGGTAGCACGACGAAAGACACAACGGGGTACAAATTCGTGGCGTTATTTACATGTCAAACAAATCGACGTCAACGCAGGACCTTCATGTACATAACATAATAACATATTATGGAAACGGGTTTGAAAATTGCAAGTAATTTCCTTCAACAGAACAGATTAAAGGGTCAAAAGCTTTTGTACACAGATTCTTATTGACTACGTTCAGAACATGGTACAGAGCCGTGTGGTGAAGGTCATCACTGATCCTGCCTTAAGACAACCTAATTCCACAGTGATCATTTCAACACAAAATATTAATGCCAGGTTCATGCGGAGTGATTGATTGGCTATTGGTTTACGTCACATTCATAGTTTTTCAGGTGGTGTAAAAAAACGACTATTTGTATCGTTTATTTAAATATCATTCCAGTAGCAAGCGTCAGTTCTTGTGGAACTGAACCCTTTACTGCCGTAAGGACCGTTTTAGGGATATGTTGTGTGTTATCAGTAGTGTCGGTGTCAGGTGGATGTAAGCGGATTGTATCGTGATTTACTTGACACGGGATTACTTTGATTACAGAAGTCCAATCTGACTCTTACAGGACATAATCCAAAGAGTGCGCTTATAAGATTCTCCTTTAAATATTGCAACAAATGTCACAGAGTTTAAGAACTCGTCGGAATTTACCACTAAATTCAAATAAAACTGCTTTGTATTATTCAAAATTAACATTTGGAATCAACATTTGAAGAGGTTGAGAGCAGAACTGTCACGATGTCTAAAATATAAACAACTGCCATACAAGGTGTCCGTTTAACTTTTTTGATTGATTTATTTGTGTTAAAATCCGTGGTAGGGACCTAAAGGATATCCCATCTAAATCGAACAATTACGTCTTGTAAAAGGTAACCTGGGGATCAATTTGTTTATCTTGTGATGTACTTTGTTTTGTATGTGGTTTTTGTTATGAGTTTGAATGTATTGTGTAAGAGTTGAGGATTGTGTAGGTATAGTGGATGGCTGGGTTTGTTTGGTTGGTGTTTACTTTAGGTCATTTCAGTCCCATGATGGCGGTAAATCCCCGTCAAACAAACTAACAAACAAACAAACAAACATAACATTTCTATCTTTTCTTTAAACTTTAGATCATAACCCAGGTCATGGAACATTTTCTACCCCTTTGATATCTGCGTAACCTTGTGCATTAATGTGAATGATGCTAGATTTATATAAAAAATGTGTTTGAATTTCAAAGCACTTGAAAACAACGCATACGCAAATCTTTCAGGAATTGTCAATGTTCTTAAATCTCTGTAGTGTTGCTTAATCCGATCAGATCTTGAATATGAATTCTTATCCTCTACATGTTAGACTACGTGTCCTCTACAGCAACACGGGACACTGATGACCTGTATTAAAAACAAGGATCTCTTTGTTTGAGGCTTTTCTGGCTCATTCTCTTCACAGACTCAGTGGTCCGAATGTTTTAAAAAGTCGGAAAGAAAAATAAGATAACATATTTAAAGAAACTCGATATATTTTCTATCAAGCAACTCATGATGTTTAGATTTGTCGATTTGCAGCGGGGTAAACTCCAGTTTCACAATATTTCACTTAAAATAAAAATGGGCACCTCCATTTAAAGTATATTTTTAAATCTCAATAAAACTTACTGTAAAAATCGAGTATTATTCAACGCGAGCATAGTTTGAAAGTTGTTTGCTTCACAATTACTATACCAAGTATAAAATAGTATCTATTCTACTTCCTACGTTGAGATTAATCTCGTCAACTATAGAAACTCCCGCGAGAATACGATTGTCGCTATACCTCATTGGCGTTAAAACATTATTTTCGACGGTTCTGTTTTAGCAACGTCATTCAATGTTTTTGATTTCACTGAAGTAGGCCTACAAAACGTAGCTTGCTTTTAATGTCAGAGAACGCTCTACTGTTGATTCCAGGGAAGGATTTGGAACAGCCATTTTTGAAGCGTAGCGAAACGCCTCTTGCTTATTTTTTTGTGTGGATGATAATGGAGATTGTTGATTAAATAACCTATATGGTATATATGTGGATACTTCATATGTTAAAACTATATATGACCAAATTTGATTACTTTTAGGTAGGCCTAAGTTGCTAAAAGTTACAGAAAATGAGTATCAGACTGGGAATTGTGATACAATGTACCATTTCACGTTTGTAGCAACACAAAACTTCTGCCATTCACAGATTATTGTCACAAATAAAGTATTAACAATAATGAAAATTGTTAATAATGAAACTGTAGAACATTTTTTTCATGATTGTCTAGAGGTAATTTTCCTCACAATCGGAGAACCGAACAGACCACCATTTACTCAGTTCCTATATGAAAACAACACAATCGCCCGTAAAATTGTCAGGCAGGTCCTCAAAATGTATGCAGACTATTTGTAGGCTAGATTCTTACATACCAGAAAAGGCCTCTTTTGTTGGTCAACAAACTAGAAATGTTAATTATTTGGTTGAAAGTTTGAACAATGATTCAGAAAACGTGGTTTACCTCATAACTTGTAAGAAGTGTCTGAAAAAATATGTTGACGAAACCAAAAATCCACTTCGCATTAAAGCCATCAATCATTTGAAATCCGGTAGGCAACAACTCCTACCCAATAGCTGATCATTTCTATCTCGCTGATTATTCGGTTACAGTTCATTTTGAAATGCCGATTGAAAAAAAAAAAAATTTTCGCTCTGAAGAACAAACAAACAGAAAGGTTTAGAAAAAGAAGCTTATTGGATGGAAACTCTTCAAATCCACTGGGTTTCAATTGGGAATCAGGTAAAGTGTCTAAAAAAGCAATAATCCCTCCTTTTTTTAAATTCCAGTATGAACAACATATCATCTCATAAGGAATATCAAAATATTGTACCTACAATGGCTACTCCTGTCTCACACAGATCTATTATAGCATATAAGAGAAACAAAAATCTAAAGGATCTACTGGTTTAGGAGAAACTTACGTCTGGGTCATAGCTTGTAACTACCATTTCCATTAGCGATGTATTCATTGTTTGATTATTCTTAACCCATACGAATATTTTGTTTGCTACATATTTATCACATTATTGATATACCATGTAAATGGTCATTAGCTTCTCTCGAGATATCTGTAGGTTACCCATAACAACTAGCGATTAAGGTCGTTTTCGAAACCTGAAATTTTATCGAGAATATGATATGATCCATCGGTTTTACTTCATCGACATCCCTGTGCGACTGCTTTTAAAAAATGTACTTAAATGTGTCAGAAAACGTTTCTATCGTTTGCATCATTTAAAAATTAACTGAACCAGTAAATCATAAGAGTACATTCATTTTGGAAAATAACGATCTGCGCAAAGTTTACAACATCTGTCAAATCTGATCAACAGACTTATTTTTGTCCAAAATCCTATAGGATTTTTCTGTAAGGGTAATAAAATAAATAAAAAGAAAGATTTGAAAACTGGTAATAAAAAACAAAACAAAATAAAAGCTATATGTTAAATCATTCATTCGTTGGCTCGTTATTTCAAATGCCTATAAATGGACACTTCGCCTCGTTGCATTGAACCAAAACAAAAGCTAGGCGTAGTTTAAACCTAAATTATCTTACGCAAGCAATTCGGGACATACGAGCACATCAAACGGTAGGCCTACTCTTGACCAAGATAATCCTATATTCTGCTCAACAGTCTATGGCAGCACTAGCCGTCTTTCTGCTGACGTCTCAACATAAGATAACTCTCTAAGTTTTAAAATGATGCCATTTGTTGTTGATTCAGATAGACAGATTCTAGGCAATGTCATATTAAAACGTCACGTGGAGATAAAAAGCAAACATTGAATTTGTATGTACAGTTGGTTTGCTGTGGTATATTTGTTTTTAAAAAGTAAATGAGAGAAAATGACTAATAAAGTAAACTAGCAATCGCTGATCACCATTCGTCTTATAATATAAAATGACATCCGTCCATTTGTTCAGAATAAAGTATACAAGTTTAATATCACCAGTATGTACTAAATGACGCTTGAGCCCAGCGTCAATGCATTAAGGTCTCAAAGCATGGGGCGGGTGGTTGGAAGGAGCTTCATGTTGCCCTGGTGCTCTCAGAGCTAAAGGGAAACAGGAAGTCGATCTGTTTGTGGTGACTGTATTGCGTCCTGTTTTTGTCCTGTATTTGTCCCGTCTTGTCTTTGTTTGTTGACAGTGGTGTCGAGGGGGGTTTCCTTCATCCATTGGGCTGGCACGTCGTCATATAAATGAAATACCCCTGAGTACGACGTTAAACCCCAATCAAACAAACAAACCATCAAAGCAGGGGTTAAATACCACGTATGGGAAATTACATGTAATGCTCACAGATCATGGCAATATATCGGGCAGTGAAACACAATACAGAAAGCATGTAAAAAGTACTGTGGAGATCTGTAGTGCGATGTGTAATAACTGTATGTCAAGATTCATACCTAAACATATAACATGCTCCTTGTGTGTTATTGTTGAGGAAAAGGGTAATTGAAGTGCTGATCACACGATTGTAAAGCCTTGACAGCCATATTTAGATTGAAGTTGATTTGATAAAATCAATAATATACCCCATATTACACTGCTAACAACATCCTTGTTAATATGAGTATTTTGCGGTTACTGGAAAACGACCTCAACAGACTGTTGAATTAAGTCCAACAACATGGGGTTTAATTGACAATTCCTGTTATGCCAGTCGACTCTCATCGTTTGTCTTGTATCAGTGCAAACTAACCTTCGCTTAAATTACCTCGTTCAATTTGATTACATAACATCGTTATAGAACACTTTTGATTTGGCTATTCTAATTCCACAAAATCCGAAGTAATTCAGTGTAATCACGAGAGATCATATGGCAAGCAAGTCATCTCTCTGATTGTTTACACACCACGACTGTGTCTTAACCATCCTATCCTGTCGTTCTTCTATTACATTAGTCTGCCTATAATTCCAAAATAAGTACACACCTATGTTCGAATAACACGATTACAACATTGCTATCATACTATTATCTCTTTTACAGAGAAAAGACTGACACGGCTATCTTATATTTATAGTAATTTCAGTGGTTGATGCATTACTGATCATTGGACGACTATAACATAGGGAATTAAATTGAATAAGTGCATGTGATCAATGTGGTTACTCGCTCCACCATCACAGGTGCTGTCGGGTTTGAAACACCTACGCTTTATAAAACAATAATAGGAACACCCTGTCGTAGAATTTGATTCAAAAGTTTTGAGATACTTTCATTTGACGCTTTAGTTCACAGAACCTTTATTACAACTTTCAGAAATCGTTCAGTCCGATATTTTGTACACTTTAGATGTGTTGAATAAGTAGAAAGTATCCCACAAGGACAGTAAACTATAGCCAGTCGGATTAGAAATCTGCACCGTGAATAGGGAAAGTTGTCCCTAACAAGATAAAAAAATATTCATGACCAACGAGTGTTATTCAAACTGAAACTTCATCCATCAAGCATGTGTAATGTTCCAATGTGGATTCAAGGTAAAACAACAGAAAAATGAACTAGATTGACAACATTCGGGATAGTTTGTTAATACTCACACTATGGCAAGCCGTTTTATCACCTCTACCTTTATTCTACATATGTCAAATTAGTTTTGCTTTTATTTTACTTATGTACAATTCTTTACCACATACGTGAAATTCTTTTTTACTTATGTTGAAAAGACTTTCACTTATGTGAAAAAGAATTTCACTGATGAAAATACAAATTTATTTTACATATGTGAAATTCTTTTCCACATATGTTGAATTCTTTTCCAGATATGTGAAATTCTTTTCCAGATATGTGAAATTCTTTTCACATATGTGAAATAAAGTCATTTATTTTACATATGTGGAAAATAATTTCACATATGTGGAAAATGATTTCACATATCTGGAAAAGAATATCACATATGTAAAATAAAGGTAGAAGTGATTAAACGGCTTGCCATATCACACTAGTTACCAAACTAAAGGTAACTTTTTACCACAGCAAAAGATCCTCTGAGTGTTCAACCAACAGCACCGAAGGGAAAGCCAAGTTCACTAAAACGGTTTGTACTCTAAAACGGAAGTTATATGAGTTGAGCGCACTTGTTTAATTTCTTAACGTATTATACTTTTCGACAAAAGCGGTAATGTGTTCAACTCTTAAATTGCATGAACTTATACACAATTATAATTACAAATGTATTTGTTTGTGTCTCAACACAAAAGTAAAGGAAAGATAATAAATCTATATTTAAAAAATAAAAGGAAACGAATTTAGACAGTCCGTGAAATACCAATACTGTGGCCAAATCGTTTGTAAATATTGTAGAACTTTTAATGTAAGGATTATAAACATGGAAATCATATGCAATTTTTGAAGCTATTATTTAGTTTTGCTCATGAACCTCCAACATATAATACGTGGTGATTGTGGAATCAATGTTTAAATGAGTCACTGGCCTGATCTACTTTCACACAAGAAATCCGTATTTGAGGGTAGTTCAATCTCAGTCTGTAAAACCACGACATGAGCGTCGTTGACTGAATCACTTTAATAACAAGGCTATAGCAAGATACATATTAAAACGTTACCTGCGGTAGAGTATATATCACAAGGTATACGAAAATTGAACTTTAATTGACCAATCACCATGACGGTATAAAGTATCCTTTAGTATCGTTAGCAAACCCTTGTGAACATATGCTGATATAGACTTTCTTTCCATAAAGTTAATCCTATATTTTATTTGACATTCAAAGGAAATGTCGGCGAAATTATCGCTAGTTTTGTAGTTATCTTTCAGCAGGAAAACACTCTTCATGCTTCCAGAAATCAACCGGACTTTAAGTTTTTATATCCCCGCAAGATATTGGCGGAGGTATCATAAAATAGGTGCCGTCCATCTGTCTGTCTGTCCGTCTCCACTCTACCTCCTGTCATATTTCGATCTCTATCTCCACAAGTACTCAATGTGTCGAGCTGAATTTTATTTTATCTAACAGCTGGCATGTTGGGACTGTGCACTGTCATGGTGATATTCATGTTATTCTTGGAAGGTGGTCTGTCTGCCCATCTGTCCGTCATTTGCCTTCACTCTACCTACTGTCATAGTCCGAGATCTATCTCCAAACGTACTCAATGTATCGAGCTGAAATTTATGTTATTTAGCAGCTGGCATATTAGGACTGTGCACTGTCATAGTGCTATTCATGTAACATTCTTCAAAGTTTGCCTGTCTGTCCATCCATCTGTTCTTTGCCTCCACTCTACATCCTGTCATAGTCAGATGTCCATCTGAAAAAGTACTCAATGTATCGAGTTCAAACTTGTTTCATTTAACAGCTGACATTTTGGGACTGTGCACTGTAATGATATTGTCATGGTGCTATTCATGTAACATTCTTGAAAGTTTGTCTCTCCGTCCATCTGGACGTCATTCGCCTTCACTCTACGTCTGTCATATTCCAAGCTCTATCTAAAAAACTACTCCATGTATTGAGCTCAAACTTGTGTCGTTTAACAGCTGACATATTGGGACTGTGCAATGTCATTATGCGAATCATGTTACATTCTTGGAAGTTTGTCTGTCTGTCTGTTCTTTACCTACTTTCATTGCTTTGTGTTTAATACAAAGTTTTATGTTATCTGCATGTGTTTTGGACCATTTGTGCACTCCTAGGCCTTATATTTTCGAATAATATAAAAAACGACAGTCGAGTTTATTATTTATACATTTAAACAACTTACAGCCTCGGTGCGGGGGTATCACACTAGTGAAAGAAATTCTGACATACATGGACCATTGCCGTTAAAAAAACAAGCAAAAAACAGATAAAGCTCTTGACAGCGTGTTTATCTCAGTTGTTCACAAACTGAGATAGTCAGACATTTTGAGAACGTACTCAGCCGAGCATGGGGACGCTAATTTGACCAGAAGCTTCGAGACGATTTCACCCGTCACTGATTAAATTCTTGAACCGTTATTAATGGTCAATAGTCAAAATGTCACCAAAGGACTGCTAAGAAAGATGTTTTAATTATTTGAACACCCCTGCAACCCCCATCATTGCGGGTTCAAGCATTACACCGACGTGTTCCGGATTCATGCACTTGGTCCGAGGATATTTCGTGCTCGGCTGAGTAGACTCCGCAGTCCGTCCTCGAACATTGATGATAGAACAAAAAAATTGTTTTCTGTTGGGTACTTATTTTAATCATGGACAGAACCATGCTAAAAAAAATCACGATGTTCTATTCTACAAAAATTGTATAAATTACTGCATATTGACCTCATTGTGTGGCTCTGCACTATGTTTTTACATTTCACTTCATCACAACACTGGCCGCATTACAACAACTATGACAGTTGATAGTTTGTATAAATATTGTACGGAGAATTTTGCTACGCATAATATTCAAAACATAGGTATTTGCTTTTTGTTTATTTAATAGGGTGGGAACTGTCATAAAGTAACATAAATATGCATTTTTTTACGTGGCTCTTTTTTGATCTTTAAATAAATGTTGAACAGCCTTTTTTAAACGGGTATCGTTCGTTTAGTGAATATATCTGACGGCGAGCCCTTTCCACTGAGGTGTGTGGGACAACTCTTCCAAAGTAGAGTGGTAAAACTGGGCTTGGTAAACCGAATGCCGACCTATTCACCCCTATGTTAGAATGGATTTTTTTGAACAATTGACAAGCATTAAGCAAACTAATCCATACATTTTTCTATTCGAAAATAATCCCTAATGGATTCCAATTTTAGCTTTGGTGTTTTGTTTTATAATACATTAAAATGCACCAATAAGTTGATTGGGTTAGTCTCGTGTAGGTCAAAAATACTTCATTCCAAGTAATAAATCTATTTGTAAAAGTATATTTCAATTAAAGCAATGTTATTCCGAAAGCTCGTTTGAAAAAAAAAACACCCAACAACATAAACAACAACACATATAGCATTTGCCTAAGATTTCCGGGCGAGATAAATTCATTTGATTGCTATATTAATGGAAATTTCAAGTTTAAGTCCAATGTGTACGACACATCAAGATAGTACACGTGGAACTTACTAGATGGGTTGTATTTAGATGCAGACTCTGAGTGTCCTGTGAGAGCCAAACAAAGCCATTCATTTCGGGCATGCAACACTCTACAGAACAATAAAGGTTGCAGTGCAACATCATACAGGCATTAATGTGATATTGAAGTTAACGGAACCTTTACCAATGCTGTCAAGAATAGTTCTGATTTATAAACAAAAACGATTTATAGGACTAGGAAACAAGTGCCCCATGTGGACAATGAACCAGCCAGTAAGGTTACGGGCGGGCTTAGACGATTAGACAGTCGGATGAAGATATGCATTATGGATGATGAGGGAAAACGCCAACTTTGCGTATATGAAAGTCCAAGGAAGGAAAGTGAATACCCACGTGGTATCACTATTATTCCAACCATAATGGCATAGGGTATACTGTTAAAATGGTAGCTCGTGGTGAATTAAAGCCAAACTTTTGACAATGATTAGAGAACATGAATTGTTCCACCATTGCAATGTTTGTTTACAGTTCTATGCTCACGAATTCAAGGAAAAACTAAATTATATAAAAAAAACTGAATAAGAATAAACCCGTCGCCGGAAATAACATTGACTTTTAATTTGTAACCGATATTGGCATTTTCAGAATAGAAAGTATGGTTTTATTTTTCAGCCGTTGTTAGACTGTAAATAAACTCAGTCAAAAAAGAACCTTCACACTCGTTTGGATGTCGATAAGTTGAACATACAAGAAAAGTGGTTTTAAATAATGATTAAATTCCATTTTGT